>JAGVSP010002658.1:0-39601 GCA_022494985.1 Micrasema minimum
AATGATTTCACTCCTAATTGGACTAAGATATGGGTTTTCAATTGCCCTTTAAGAGTAAAAGACTTTTCACAATCTGCGCATGTAAACGGTTTATTATTATCCGCATGAGACATCATATGATTTCTTAAAGTCCCTCCTTGGAAAGAAGTGTGGCTGCAAATTTCGCACAAGTATTTCTTGGTTCCATGAATTCCAACGTGGCTAATCAAAAAGACCTATTCAAAGTTGAATATCTACAGTCGGCGCAGTACAGTCTCTTGAATATTTTTTTTTGTTTTTTGGCGTGATCGTGACTTAAAGGGTGGTTTTGGAGTTGTTCATTAATTGAGAAATTGTGTTTTCTCAATATGTGTTTTTTCAAATGACCTTTCTGATTAAAGGCATATTGACAATACGCACCTATAAAAAACTTTTGGTTCATGTGACAAAACATACTATGCTGTTGTTTTGATGTTTGTTTCTGATCAGAGATATATTGACAATACGCGCATGGAAAATACTTTTGTTTCACATGACATAACATAATATGCTTTTTTAAAACAGATTTATATGCTGATTTGAATTCACATTTTGGGCATTCAAAAGGTATCAATCCGGTATGCATTATCAGATGATTTTTTAGATAGTCTTTATTTTTTATGTTTTTTTTGCATGTATCGCGTTGAAAAGGTCTCTTACTGTATTGATTGATATGGCATTTATTTTGTAGAACTCCATGATATTTTATGTTAAAATCAAAAAACGATTTTTTTTTTGGTTCTACGTGATTTTATTATCAGGTTAACAGTTTGATAATGCCCTTACAAGGCGAAACAATTGTCACTAACCTGATAATAAAATCACGTAGAACCAAAAAAATCGTTTTTTGATTTAAACATTAAAAAAAAAAAAAAAAGTCTCTTACTGTATTTGTAAACGCAAACGTGTCTTTTGAAATTGTCCTCATTTAAAAATGTGTATCTACAGCTTGGACACGGAATTCTGCCTTTCTTTGAAGACGTTGACGATTTTTTGTTGCTCTTTGCCAAACCTAAAAATAGAATGGTACTAGAAAATGGCGTTTAGTGTAAAAAAAAACACAACTACTGGTACAAATTTTTTTAATAAAACTATTAATATTTTGGCAGTACCTACTTATTTTTAAATAATAAATTTCACACAAGAGTTTCTGGTGCGTCAGTATTTTTTATTATTATATATTTAACCAATTCAACAACAGAGGCGAATAAAATACCAAACACCAAGGCTTAGGAAAAATCACTTTCGATTTTCGTGTTCTCAGTTCTCGCCGAGAATAAAACCCAGAACCTCCGTGTCGTAAGTCTATGTTAATTTGTTTTTTTTTTATATCTACCAAAGTGATACCAACATTGCTTTATTCTCGATAAATAATAAGTGTGTATTGTAAATAACTTACTAGGATTTCTCATATTTTGAGAATAATTCAAACATTCTTGTTTGATATCAGGATAATCGATGTCAATTTCAGTATAATTTCTTACTTCGCTCAAACTGTTTAGGTCAGCGCTTGTTCCCGATTCAATCTCTCGGGTAGAAACACCCGATTCCTTTTCTTTATCGGGATATGGCACCCCATCTCCAGTGTGGAGAATATCTCTTTCTTCATCGCCAGTCCTCGATTTGCCTTTCACCGTGGCAACACTTGCCTTTTTTCTTTTAGCAAGACGTTGCGCACCTTTCCTAGTTTGATGACTAACAACGGCTGTGCCCGATTTAGTCTTTCGGTGGTAACATCTGTCTTTTTTCTTTTAGCGGGGCGTTGCACACCTTTATTAGTTTGGAGATTTACTTCGCGGGTCCTCAATTTAGCTTTCACGGTGGTAACAGATGACACTTTTCTTTTGGCGGGACGTTGTGCAGTTTGAAGACTAATATCGCCATTCCTTGATTCAATCTCCACACCGGACTCTATTATTTTGACGGAGCGTTGCGCACGCATCCTAGTGTGGAGACCTGTTTTGCCATTCCTCGTTTTAGCTATCAGGGTGGTAACAACAGGCTTTTTTCTTTTGGCGGTGCATTGCGTATCTTTCTCTTTCGACATGTCCAGTTTCAGGTTCAGCCTTCACGGTAGCAACATCTTACTCTTTCCGCTTGGCGGGACTTTGAGTACCTTTCTCAATTTCAAGGCCAAACATCGTCATTCTCCGGTTCAAACTTGATGGTAACAACGCCTGACTCCTCGAATATGACGGTATATGGTGCACCTTTTTCATTATGGAAAATATATCCTTTCGAATCGCAAGGCTCCAGTTCAATTTTGATATATAGAATAATCCATTCTTTTTAGTACGGGCAAGACATTACTTATTTCAGTTGGAAGGTTCCTAAAAAGGAAAATAATTCAATACGTACATGGGACTTTATTTTTACAAGCAAATAATAAAATATTATAACTTCTAATACTTTCCCTTATCCGCGCTTAATGGTGCATAGGGCACAGCATAGGTACACCAAATGCACCTTGATCATTTTATTCTGAACCAGTCGAAGGTATCACACATGAAATATTAATATGAAAATCACATGTAAATAAATATTTCATGTTAAGAGTCGAACCCGCGACCCCATGCATGGTAGGTAAAATGCGCTACCACTTTGCTAAGAGGCGGACAAAAAATATGTTTAACTTAATTCAGGCGATCCTTATTGACCACGATGCATATATACATTTTTAATATAGTAGGTTCAGATGGGTTAGGTTAGTTAATTTAAAAATAAATTTGAATACAGCAGGTTTGATTTTTTAAGCAAATTTTAACACCGCAGATTAAATTTAGTAAACTAAATCAGTCTTATGTTGCATGCTCATGCGTAGCAAGGACGCCCTAAATGACTCTCGTACAATATTTTAATGACATCTACTCTCTTATTCAAATTTAATTAACTACCAATCACCTCTACCATATCACTGTAACAATATTCGGACTGAAACACAGCAAAATTATATTGTTAACAGAATAATGTATTATTGTGGTCCTCTTTGATTTTGGTATTATTTTAAATAAACTTTTATTATTAATATGTTTAAATGTATAAAACTGTAACTATTGTTTTCTCTAACATGGATTGTTCTTTTATTATTTCTATTTTTCTTGTATAAACATGTAAAAGGCTTTATGCCGTTATTGTAATAAATAAATAAATAAATAAATAAAAAAGTATTTAGGTACATACCAAACTAAATTCACATAATCTCTAATTCGAGTTTATTGATATTTGCAAACTAGATATTGAATTTCAAATGTATAATGGTTGTGTCTTATTTGAGGTTGGAATTTTTTAGAAATCTACTCTAGAGAACTTTTTAAATACTTTTTCGAAAGGGATTACTTTGATTGTAATTAAAACACGCGATATGATCGATTACTTATAAGTCGGAAAAATAAACAGTTCTCAGCGGAGCGTCGCTCACAGATTTTAAATACTTGATAAGTTCTCAGCGAAGCGTTGCTCACAGATTATAAAAACTAGGCCAAAGACATCATACGAGACTCGGCTTCTGCACATATTACCAAACAAAAACAGAATACCAAAAGCAGCCATCTTAATTTTATGACGCTTGACGCCGGGAACCATAGACCCCATGGACCACAGACAATCTCATCTTTATGCAACGAGAAGAATTACAGTATCTACCTACTAATACATTATTAAATTGCATAATTATTTTTCTATTATTTGCTTGGGCTTGTAATTTTTCTGACGGTATAATTAAATGAGAACACAACCATCGATGACATCAGCCTTATTTTAGTTCACCCAATACGGCTTTCACCAACTAATTCCTCGTTTATGTCACAATGTGTGAAAAATATTAGTGAAGGTATTATTTTACAGCTTAATTAAAAAATGTATAATAGTAGAATAAGAATAATATAAGGAAAAACAAATAAATTAAGTGTAATATATTTGTGTATGTAAAAATTATAAAGTACTAAATAAAAAATGTAAACTGAAGACAGGATCTCGGTATAAGTTTATCAATAATTGAACATTCACTGAATAAGACCTGATATTGTCTTGAAAAAATCCATGGTTTGATGTATCTTTATGGTATATAGATAATATAAAAATATATATTTATAAATATTATTTAACCCTTTCTGTCGCCTTTTATTCATATATACTTAGATGTAATTAATTATGTTTGAATGGACTTTATTGAATTTATTAGTTTACATTTTTATACGTACACAATACATTACACTGAGGCGGTTCTATTTGCTTTGCTTTTTGGGATAATCCGTGTTGTGTATTTTCTCTCCGACGTTTCGGCCACCGTTGCAGGCGCCATCTTCAGGGTGAAGCATGTATGATGTTTAGATACTTGGAATTTTTACCGTGTCACAGTCGGTATTTTCGTGTTTGCGTGTAATGCGCGAAGCGTCGGAGAGGACAAAAAACACAACACGGGTAATCCCAAATAGAATCAACAACGACCGTGAAAATCTACGCTGAGGCGTCTTACATTGAGGCGGTTTTATCTGGTGGCAATTTCTTCCGAACTAACTATTAACCTAGAAAATTTTTGCGACAGAGGACTTCATATTAATTTATAGATCCTTAAAACAGTAAGTGGCGTGTACTTTAAACAAGTACTGTGTGGTGAAAAAGCCACAAATAAAAAGATGAAAAAGATGATTGAGACGAACGACCAGAGACAATTGAATCTCTGGTTTTATGTTTTTGGTATATTTTTTATCTTTGTGTGCAATAAGCATTTTAGGTTAAATTAATTATAACACAGTTAATAGACCAAAGATCGTGCTCATCAACTGAAAATTGATTTCGTCTTGATTTTCGTATAGTTTTTGTATTACAATTGGATATTAATGTAGTATTGAATTAAATTGTAATTTTGTTTGACACTTAGAAGTCTAGTAATTGCTGCTGTCATCTCTCATATTATTTCAATAAATCACATTCGGCGGTGAGTATAATTTTATATGACTTTTTTTATATTGTTAGAATATTTTCTAATAATAATAATTTGATTCTCATCGTGAAAAATTGACAACCTATATGTGAGGTTACGTTGTCTACAGTAAAACTCACGACTTACTAACTTTACATAGAATCTTGAAGAGCTTTAGCCACATTAACGATAACATTCTACACGATAACAATCCTCCTTTTTTATGTTTTATTCAATCATTCTGAACATAGGTAAATACATGTTTACATGTTATAATACCACCAGTGGAGAATGATCCTATGTACTAGCGTGGGTATACTTTCTACTGCTATTACATTCCAGCGTGCAATGTATCTTGATCATTTTATTAAATAATGGTAAGATGATCAGCATTACATGTTCATATGAAAATCACACGTAAATAAATATTTCATGTTGACCCCCTTCGGGAATCGAATCCCGAGTATACTTTCATTTAAATATATTTTTAAATGTATTTATTTAAGTATAATGTGTACACAGTACGTAATGTAATGAAATAAAAACCTTATAGATGTAAAGATGAAGGTTTTTAACGAAATTAGGTAAAAACATAAACTTCTGCAAGAGGATAAACCCCCTCAATAGGTACATCTTTGTAATTCACTATCAGAAATGATGAGAGATCGATAGTTAGAACTGATTTTTGTTTAGACATGTAAATGTTATTTAAGTATGGCCCAGCCTTCCACCCAGTTTATTTAGATCAGCCAACATAATAAATTGTCCATTAAACGCTGTCTCGGCATACCGCATACAGAGGTCTAAATCCAATAGCCTGAAATGCGTACACGATTTTAATAGTTCTGACTTATCCAGCAAGAGTTCATATTAATTTTTATCGTTACTCTCATTATTGTATTTAGGTTTTCAAGAAGTAATTTTTATGTTTTTCCGTTGATTTTTTCAGGTAGTTCGTAGCCTTAATTTGTATCCATAAACCGTGAGTAACCATGGAAGAAGTGGGTAGCGCTTTGATTATTAAGACTGAATCGGGGACTGGCGATATAGAAAAGGATGAGCTCTGTACTGGAGAAGGAGCCCCATGTCCCGATATAACGGAGACGCCACGTTTAGCTACCGTGAAAGCTGAACCGTGGACTGGCGATGTAGAAGGCGATATTCTTCATACTAGTGAAGGGGAATTAAGTCAGTACCTAACACTATTTTTAATTTTTCTTTTAAATCCGAAAACATTATTAATAAATGCGAATCCCAGAGTTTAATTGTCAAAATATCAGAAATTTCCAAATATATGTCTTGTTTTTTTTGCCAATTGACGATATAATTTATTATTTGGTATTTAATTTAGGGCTGTAATGTTGTTATTTCTTTCTAGTTTCTAAAAGTGGCAGCAAGCATTCATTTCCAACTGTCGAAGCGTCAGAATTTTCTCAAGAACTGAATAACAAATTAAAAAAGGACAGTGTATCAAATCCCAGTGATTATAAAGCGCATCTTTCAACACAAATTGTTGAAAAACCTTTCGCGTGTTCAGAGTGTTCGTATGCTTCCAAACGTAAAAGTAATTTGAAAACACATTTACTCACTCACACTGGTCAAAAACCGCATTCGTGTTCAAAATGCAGCTACATTACTTCTTTAAAGTGTAATTTAAAAGCGCACATGCAGTCGCACTCGAATGAGAAACCTTTTATATGTTCTGTGTGTAATATGAAGTTTTCACTAAGAAATAATCTGTCAGCGCATATGAAACTTCATTCCAGTAAGAAACCGTTTTCATGTTCCGAGTGTGATTTCACTTCCACTCAGAGCTGCTACTTGAGGATTCACATGTTCTCTCACACAAGTGATAAACCCTTCGCATGTCCTGAGTGCGAGTATAAATGTTCAACGATGAGCCGTTTGAACACGCACATAAGAACTCATTCCGGTGAAAAACCCTTTACATGTTTGGAGTGCAATAGAAGCTTTACACAAAGGAATCATTTGACTAGACATTTGAATGTTCACTCCGCTGAAAAACCGTACGCATGTTCAGATTGCAATTACACATGTTCGCTTAAGAATAATATGACGAAACACAAGACAACACATAGTGATGAAAAACCCTATTCATGTTTACAGTGTGACTATAAGTGTAAACAAAGTAGTCATTTAAAGGTTCATATGTTAACACACACACGTGAAAAACCTTTCTCATGTTTAAAATGTAATTATATATGTTCACTAAAAAGCCATCTTCAAAGACACATGAATACTCACAATGAAAAGGAGTAAACACCAGACAAAAGTTTGATCTAAATACCTAAACGAAGAAGAAGAATTTAAATGGTTTCATCGTCACCCTTGCATATTTCAATAAAGTTTTGGTGAGAAGAAAAACTTTTTTTTTTAAGCTCAGATTAAAAAGTTCACGATCGTCTCTAAATACGATGTAGATTCACCAGTTTTCGGGTCGTACTACGAGTTTTGTTACACCCTGATTACAATTAAAAAATTTCTCCAACCTAAACGTGAATTAAAAAGGCATCGGGTTCTCGGCATCCTTGACGCCCACTGTTGAAAATTCGTCGGCAGTTTGCGTCATAGGGAGCTGGCGGCAGATCGCTTGGCTTGGAGGCAGTTTGTGGAATCCATATGTTCCACATAGGAAGAGATATGGTATGATGATGATGATAATGATGAAACGTGAGCTAAAAAATGTAAAAAGAAAACACGAAGAACGAAGATGGATATTCCTAGAAAATTGGGCATTTCAGCCCAATAGATGGACACTACAATGTGCTCCAAGACGTCAGCAACACAAAGCTCAAAAATACGGCGTAATAACCCCGAAAAGCAGTAGGTACCTATCTATAGAAGACTAAAAATCACAAACTTTGATTTGACATGACATCTATGTAAAAGAGATAGAACTAGAATATACTTTGCTTAATTTTGGTTCAAAACTTAGATAAAACTTTTTGGTGACCATCAAAATTCCATACTAGTTCTAATTTCAATTACTAGATGGCCTATTTTCCTAATTTGTTAAATGTTGTTGTTGCCTTATAAAATAAATTGAACAATAAATAGATGTGCGAATTTTCTAGTTTTTTTTTCAAAATAGCACATTTTTCCAAAGAACAGAACTATGAAAATACGGCTATGAGAAGTTATAATTCAAGTGTGCCTGAAGCCAAGGAAGGCCTAGAAAGGCATGGCATGCCATGTCTTTCGCGGCCTTCCTCGACTTCTACAACCAGACACACTCGCGTCGTAAATTATTTTTAGCCGTTCTTTCACCATTCGTTTACATGACCGAACCATCGTAAAAGACCTTTCACAATAATTAATTGTCGATAATGCTTATCTCAGCCTTGCATTCTGCTCTAATTTTGGCATTAGGGCGCCTATCATACATGGTTTTTCCACTCATTCGTCAGAGAGATCGCATTTCAACAGCATTCAATCTACTTTCGTCTTTTTTTTCCAACTCCATGCTTCACTTCTATACATTAGGGTTGGAATTGCTAATTTAGCCTCTTGCAATAGACAATTATTTGCTACGACAGACTATAAACCTATAATGTTAACCAAAATTGTATATATCTGTATAATATACATTTTAAGTGCTTATCAAAAGAGGCTAAATTGGCAGTGCATAATGGAGTTCTGGTACCAACCCTTATGTATGGAAGCGAAGTATGGGGTTAATGGAGAAAAATAAGGATGAAAGTAGATTGAATGCAGTTGAAATGCAATCTCTCAGGCAAACGCGTGGTAAAACTATGTATGATAGGTGCACTAATGTTGAAATTAGAGCAAAATGTAGGTAAGGCTGAGATAAGCATTATCGACTAAATTAAGAAAGGTCTTTTACGATGGTTCGGTCATGAAGAGCGATTGGATGATGAAAGAACGGCTAAAAAAATATATGATGCGACGGTGCCTGGATGTAGAAGTCGAGGAAGGCCGAGAAAGACATGGCATGATCAAGTTAAACAAGTGCTTGAAAGTGGGCATGTAAGAAGTCGGAATAATCGACGTGCGTGCATGAGAAGATGTATGAATGTGGAGGAAGCAAGAGAAGTGTGCCAGGAAAGAGTAGTGTGGCGTTCTATCCTCTCTGCTTACCCCTTCGGGGAAATGGCGTGATGGTAAGTTAGTTAGTTAGTTTATATACATTTTTCTCCACCTTTTATCATAATTTTATCTGCATTTCATCTACCTTCTTTCTACCTTTATCGTCCTTTTCTCTGCCTACTGGCGCAGGATAGGTGCTTTGTTCACAGACTTCCGCTGCCGACAGAGAAAATATGAATTAGGACGTATTCAAAATTACCGACTACTGTTTGCTCACAAGGTACAGGGACAGCAGTAAAAAACGGTCACATAATATTTATTATTTAAAGGATAACAAAACCATCGGATATTGAGTGAGGTGTTATAATATTTCATTTTATATCCCTACATAGATGTGGTAGAATTTTTTCAAATTTAGGAATATGGATATTCGAGCATTTACAGGGCTTATGACCTGTCGTTGGCTGGGTTAAGTAACCACTTTATGTACTACAACATTCCCCATTCCGCTTATTAGCGAATATCCACACCAGGTAACATTTTTTATTTTGTATATATGTTACGAATTAAAGAATCATCCACCAGCGAGTTGAAAGCTCCATCTATGCATTGATATTGAAGTTAAGTATTTATTAGCAAATGACTTTATTTTTGTAATTAAGACTCTAAACGAGTTAAATGAAGTACTAGTGCTATAACATTATTTGTCCGTCTCGTAGCATAGCGGTAGCGTATTTGACTACCGTGCATGAGATCGCGGGCTCGATTCCCGTAGGGGGTCAACATAAGATATTCCTTTACATGTGATTTTCATATTAATATTTCATGTGTGATACCTTGGACTTGTACTGAAACATTGATTATCCTACCTTCATGTAATAAAATGATCAAGATACACTGCACTTGGTGTACCGATGCAGTGCCTAATGCACCATTGGGTGCGGATAAGGGAAAGTAATAGTACTAGTATATTATGTACTATTCATGTATGAATACATCTTCTCACGCACATACGCCGATTATTCCGACTTTTCACGTGTCCACTTTCAATTACTTGTCGTACTTGGTCATGCCATGTCTTTCTCGGCCTTCCGCGGCTTCTACATCCAGGCACAATTGCATTTAAACTTCTTTTAGTCGTTCTTTCATCACTCATTCGCTCCACATGACCAAACCATTGTTAAATGTTCCGTCACTTTATTTACTGCCTTTTTCATATATTTATGCTAACTTTTGTGTTTTAAATGGATTTGTTCGTCAAAAAATATTAAGAAATAAATAAATATTTGAGCCGGGTTGTGGTCTAGTGGTAGATTCGGGGATTCCGGTTCGAATCCCATTCCAGCACAACTTGTTTCCTGCTTTCTGGCACAGTTATTTCCGACTATTTGAAAGCAGCCCGAAAAGGAAATATTTGAGTAAGTATATCATAAGAACTCAAATGTTTCTTTTTTTTTTTTTTAATAAAAAAAATAGACGTTTTACATTAAAAGTTTACTTACCACCCGGTAGCGGTCTTATCCAGAACGGGTGACATCTGAAAGCAAGAATTTAAATCGTTGAGGTTACATATTTTTATGATATATTTAATATGGGAGTTAGGTTCCTTGACCGCTGCCACCGGTCACTTTCGGTACACCGAGTACAGATGTCACAAATCTTTTAATAACTAAAAGTTCCGGGTTCAATTCTCGGTGAGTTCACAAAAAAAAAGTTTGTCTCGTGGAAATAAAAACATAACTAACTAACCATCACGCCATTTCCCCGTAGGTGTAGGCGGAGAGGATAGAACGCCATACCACTCTGTCCTGACAGACTTCCTTTGCTTCCTCTACATTCATACATATTTTCATGCACATACGCCGATTATTCCGACTTTTCACATGTCCACTTTCAAGTGCTCGTCGTACTTGGTCATGCCATGTCTTTCTCGGCCTTCCTCGGCTTCTACGTCCAGGCACACTTGCATTTAAACTTCTTTTAGCCGTTCGTTCTTTCATCACTCATTCGCTCCACATGACCAAAACATCGTAAAAGCCCTTTCTTAATTTTGTCGATAATGCTTATCTCAGTCTTGCACTTTGCTCTAATTTGGACATTTGTACACCTATCATACATATCTTACCACACATATATCGCATTTCAACAGCATTCAGTCTACTTTCATCCTTCTTTTTCCAACACCATTTTTCCTTCTTTTTTATAATACCTAGTCGAGTAAATATATATTTCATGTGTGATATCTTGGATTGGTAATGGTATATGAAGATAAGATGATCAGTCTTACGCTTCTAGGCCACTCCAAGGTATCACATATCACATGTGCAAAAAATATTCAAAGAAATTAATATTTCATATTTTCAACCCCTTTGGAAATCGATCCCAGCAACACTTCATCATTATCTATATATCTCAAAATGAATCTAAGTTTGTTTGTTTGTCTGTTTGTCCTCTATGGGTTCGTAAACCGTTTATCCGATTGCAATAAGTTGTTCTGGAGAGTTGTTTTATTCACTCCTGGGAAGGTTCCTGCATTATAACATCCATTTTATAATTTTTGTATTTGTGTATTTCATATAATTTAGCGACATTTCCGGGTGAATTTTAGATACGCCATGTTACCGATAGTAACGTACATAAAGCTTATAAAAAATATCGTCAAATAATGCTGTACTGTAAAAGGCGCTAAGTATGCTGTATTTTATTAAATATATTAACATGCCAGATACGAAGGGTTTCTACTTTTTTCATGTAAATCACTCATTAGACGTCATTTAGGTAATGATAGTATTTGTTTGAACCAAGTCCCAAACAACCTATAGCAGACTTGATTCATAGAAATTCTAACATGACGTACTGTCATTTTAATCAAACTATATTTAAAAGACCGTAAGTCGAAACTGCGTATTTTTTAGATTAGGTACATTTTTCCCAATACACCCACGGTAATATCGTGCAAACATACGATAGTAACTTACGACCGCGCTTTAAAAATACACATATTTAGCGTGTCTTTTGACAGACTGTACAGTTTTCTGAACAAGAAACTGTACATTTTTTGTTCCCGTATAAAGTGCGCATTAGAGTAGAATGCAAGGCTGAGATAGGCACTATCGCCAAAATTATGAAAGGTCTTCTACGATGCTTCGGTCATGTGGAGCGAATGAATCATGAAATATCGTCTGAAAGAAGTTATAATAGCAGTGTTCCTGGATGTAGAAGTCGAGAAAGGCCGAGAAAGTCATGGCAACCTGTGGACATATGAAAAGTCGGAATAATCGGCCTGCGTGCAATTTTTTTTGTTGTTTTTATTAGCTTCATTATAAATTAGATCTTTTTGGAAAATAGTTGCGCGCGCATGTTCATTTTACTTTATAGCCACTGATGCGCAAGCGTAGACAATCTTTCTTTTGTCAATTTTAGAAAAGTAAGATAAAATATTCTTGTGAGGTAAAAAAAATACACATGTATGCAGGTTTTATAGCAAGTTAATACAAAAAAATCAATAAAAATAAAGATTTTGATATGTCCTAATTTAATACTTGCACACAAATTTGGGATTTTCCCCATGACGGGCGTTCGTAAATTGATGTATGAAACTAACTAACTAACCGTCACGCCTGAAGGGGTAGGCACAGAGGATAGAAAGCCAAACCACTCTGTCCTGGTACACTTTCTTTGTTTCTATCATAGTTCTTCTAATGCACGCAGGCCGATTATTCCTACTTTTCACATGTCCAAAGGTTGCCATGTCTTTCTCGGCCTTTCTCGACTTCTACATCCAGGAACACTGGCATTATAACTTCTTCCAGCAGCTGTTTCATCATACATTCGCTCCATATGACCGAACCATCGTAAAAGACCTTTCATAATTTTGGCGATAGTGCCTATCTTAGCCTTGCATTCTACTCTAATGCGCATTTTATACGAGACCAAAAACTGTACAGTTTCTTGTTAAAAAAAAGACACGCTAAATATGTATATTTTTAAAGCGCGATCGTAAGTTATTATCGTATGTTTACACACAGGAAATTGTTAATATAGCTAATAATGTAAATATGTTTTAATTATTTTTTTATACGCTTTTAAATTACCGCACATTCGCCTGAGAGGTCGCATTTCGATCGTTTAATATTAAAAAAGCAGTCACAATAAAATTGTCACACAATTAAAGAGAATTATAGCTTTTTTACTGACAATAAAATCTACCTGCTTTGTGATAAAATAGATGTTTAAATTATGAATTATTAAGGGTGAATTTATTTCTTTAAATTAGGGTGCACATGCAAGAATTTATTATTATTAATTATTTATTTTATTTTTATTGTGTCCGCCTCGTGGTATAGCTGAAGTGTGCTTTGTATTACTTCACTAGGCTTATTTTATATTCAACGTTTTTTTTATATTCAACTTTTTCATATTCAACTTTTATATTTCAAATTTGAGTTCTCATGATATATCCAGTAAAATATATATTTTTTTTATTGAGTTCAAATAATCGGATATAACTGTGCCGAATAGCAGGAAGCTAGTAGTGCTGGGGTGGGATTTGAACCCGGAGATTCTAATCCGGAGTCCTCGACTCTACCACTTCATCGCAACCTGGTTCAAAATTACTATGAATTTTTCTTTCAGTATTCGGTCACCATTTAAAAAAAAAACATTCAAGTTAAGACAAATGCATTTTTTAAATCATTTTACTGCCAAACTTGGTCCTAGAACCGTTTTAAGGCAGAAGATATATAAAATTTACGTAGATTTTTTTTCATACAATAAACTAAATTCAATAAATTAATAGTGCAACAATCGACAGATAACTAATACTCAATTCATAAAATGAGGCTATTTTTTGTTTTCTTAAGGTACCCCGGAGACTAGAGACTTTCTATCGGGCGATGGTTTTGTCGGGTTGGGCTGCTAGCGCGCACACTGAATCAACAAAACAGTCGGGTTGGTGATGAGTGCGCAGAACAGTCGGCCAACTGCTCTCGAATGATTTTCCAGTTAATAAACGACTCTTGAAGAGCGCGGTCGCAATGAATGTTGGAACAATATTGTCAAGAAAAGTTATTATTGCTGTAATACTACGAAGGAGAAAGCTATCGCCCGATTAAACGATCGGCAAGTCTAGTGTGCGCGCGTGGAAGAGCGCCATACTGATTAAGCTATCGGCCGATAGTTTATCGATAGGATAGTTGAAAGGCAATCAGGAGCTCAATCACACATCTAACTATCGACGTAGTTTAAAAACGTGCTAACCACGTGCTAACGCTAACCATTTGACCGATCACAATGAACATACGTACATACCACGTTCGCGTGGCTCGGCTCGGTGTTCGCACGCGATATCGCGGCCAAACGTCAAACGTCAAATCACAGTCAAATCAACGCGCGTGTCGGATTGTTTATTATGTCGACTGCTTTTCTCAATATTTGGCTTGCCGAAAGCCGGCTAAATGCAATACGGCACTCGAGAAAGATTGAATGAAGATATGTGCGAATGAGATATATCTCGGGAAATGGCTCGCGACTAGATGCGCTCGTTTAATAATCGCGATCGATAACTTTTAACGCGTGTTCCATTGGGATCGCGAAAACGTTTAAACATCCATGGTAAGAAATCGTTATCACGTCGCTTATTACCGAGTCGATAGTGATCTGTGATCGAGCAACAGGCCTATTAAACCGGATCGTTGTAGTATGCGCACTTGCATACATCTTCATACTGATTAAAAGCCCGACTGAACTATCGCCCGATAGAAAGTCTCTAGTCTGCGGGGGCTCTAATAGTCATCAAATTTTCAGACTCCCTCCGACCAGAACCAAGAAAAAATGCAGCCAACATCCTCCTCAGCCTGACAGCGCATTAAAATTATATTTTAAAACCTATAGCGATAGATTTGGTCACCCTAAAAACACCCTTATTTCTAGTTTAAAGGAATTTCACACACAATGGAAGTTTGTATCGAAGATTTATCAACTCTGAGGTGACACGGGGCGTAATATTTATCCCCACCATTTCCGGCAGATCGGCAAACACAAAAGGCTTCCGGTCAAAGTGACGTCATTTTAAAATGTTGTAATATATCCTAATATTAATCAGACAAGTAGGGGAGGATTTATTCTTTAGGTTTTTTTTGTAAAGGATGATTTAAAAGCGTTAAAAATATTAATTTGGTTAAAAAAGCTGTAAAATCGACAGAATTTCATTTACAACATTTTAAATGCGAATAAAGCCCACTTTGTACGGGACAGTTTACTGTGCAGTTTCTTGTTCGGAAAACTGTACAGTTTTTCTTGTACCGTTTTCTGACCAATAAAAACTGCGCGGTGCGAATATTACCTTTACACGGCACAGTTTAAACTGTCTGTACGCATGCGCAGTACGCTACAGTCGAACGTTTAATGTTGCCATACTAATAATTTCTATCGTCACCTATCTTATTGATTTTGTGGAGAATTAACGAATCTACTGAAAATGTACAACCGATTTACTGATTTCGGAGTCATTTTAATTTTAAAGCATTTATTTTATGCAATTATAAGCGCAGATAAATTCAATATATATTATGAATATCTTTAGGAACTTCTACCGTTTTGACTATTTGGCAACATTACTTATCTGTCAAATAGTCGTTACTCGATATTTTGAATCTCTATCTAGGATTTCAGTTCATGTTATTTATTACATTATATTCATATTCGCCATCCAATGTTTATTTGTAATATTACCGATACTATTGAATATTATACGTATTATACTGTCTTAATCACCGCGGATGATGCGCGCGCCGAAACTGTGTGAAAAAATGTGTGGAATTAGCGCACAGTGAGAATCTGACACTAGCATACAGTTTTTCATCCAGTTTTAGCTTTATACGGGACAGTCTTCAGACTGCACAGGAAACTGGGCTTAAGATTACTAATTAACCTTAATTTAGTAGATTGCCAATCCACTTACTTCTTACGTATCTACACTTTGTTATATGAATGCAGTGCGCAACGCACCACTAGGTGTTAATAAGAAAAAACTTTTGGTTGTCTGTAAAGTCGGTTTACGGACGATAATTTTACGGGATAACGTCATAAGAAAACATTGATGAAAAATAGCATACTTTTATGAATTGAATTTTTATTACTGAATTATCATTATTTTGTATAATACAAAGCAGGAGTTAATTGAATATTACAATTTTTTCCATAAATTAACATTTTTTATTTTTTTATTTTTGTGTGCTGCTGCTGTCTCCCTTCTACTCGGAAGAATCGGCCGATGGAGTGGAAGAGAGATAGATGCGTCACAAACCGAACGCTTAGGCCGATCGTGCCTCTCTATCGCTTGTTCCGCGCTCTCGCTTGCACACTCGGCTCAGGCGGAACCTGACAATGAGTCACGCTTTTTCGTGTGTGCAGCCGGCGTTCATCGATTTATTAGACGTTATCACGTCAGAAACGAGACTTGAAACATTTGGAATAATGATGTAAAAATGAGAAAAATGGGATGTAATTTTCAAGGGGATTACCTTCCACAGAACTCTCCACACGCCCTGTGCGCATACTAATATACGCGGTACTAACTTTATGAATTACTTAACTAGCTCCTATGTAGGCATTTATTATTTATAATAAATAGGAAACGGCTACCGAAACCAGGACTCGACTTGGAAGTCACCGCCTTAATCTCGTGTAGTATGAGGGATTAGAAATTCATTATAAAATTATGGTAATAAGTAATAAGTCAAAATTTTAATGAAAAGAATATCTAATTCTAAATATCGAAGTAGGTAACCAAATCTTGGGTAGGATTTGTATCTATTTTGTCTATACTTTTTTTATGCAGAGTTCAGAAAGAACTGGGAGTGCGGCTTGGAGTAGCGGGCGCCGCATTCAACAGTGTGAAAGCTGTCTGGGAACGGATGTTTACTCGGTTAAAACAAAATTCTGCCTTTATAACTCCTGCATCACACCTGTTGGCTGCGAATCGTGGCACCTAACCAGGGCCCAAGATAGCAGACTTCTGAGTTTTGAGAATAGATGTCTTACTCGTAGAAGAATTTTAGGTGTGCGGCGGTTGGACTTTGTAAGAAATACAGATGTAAGGCAACGGACACAGTAACCCTCGGTATCTTCTGTCATCCGGCGGAGGCGTTTCGGCTGGCTAGCCCATATACTACGTATGCCTCCCGAAAGCCTTAACCATGCTTGCCTATTATACAAGGCATCCGGTTCTCGGCGTCCTGGTCGTCCACTGTTGTTCACAATTCGTCGGCAGTTTGCGTCGGAGCTGCGGGACGTGGACTTGACTTGGGAGGATGCAGGGAGCTGGCGGCCGATCGCTTGGTCTGGAGGCAGTTTGTGGTTCCATATGCTCCACATAGGGAGCGGATATGGTATGATGATGATGATTTTTTATGCACACTTTTATGGACCGAAAACTGTACAGTTCTCGTGCAGTTTCTTGTTCAGAAAACTGTACAGTCTTGTGACAAAAGACGCGCCTAATATGTGCATATTTTTTAAGCGCTATCGTATGTTTGCACACAGGAAATCGTTAATATAGCTAATAGTGTAAATATGTTATTTGTTTTTTACGTTTTTAAAAGCATTCAATATATCAATGTATATTACTACTACTACTTTCCCTTCTCCGCACCCAATGGTGCATAGGGCACTGCATCGGTACACAAGTGCAGGGTACCTAGAATCATTTTATTACATGAAGGTAGGATGATCAGTCTTATGCTTCAGTACCAGTCCAAGGTATCACACATGATATATTTTTTTTAAAATCGCATTTAAATAAATATTTCGTGTTGACCCCTTGCGGGGTCGAACCCGCGACCTCATGCACTTATCTACTTAAACGTGTACATAAAAAACACAAACTGTCAGATCAGCCAAACGTCGCGCCGACCATTCAATATTCCATCCCGTTTGTATTTACCTACATGGGACAGTTTACAAACTGGACAAGAAATTATACAGTTTTCTGTTCCATATAAGGTTACCAATGAAAGCCCCCCCCTTTCCCTAGACTGCTTTAAAGACTATTGAGTCTTTTTTCAGTCCAGCCAACTCTACCGATTTTTTCAACAAGCTATTCCGCGATTTAAGATTGTAAGTGTGATAAAAATACGATGAATTTTACGATTATGTACTCGAACAAATGCTTTTCATTGCCCCTTCCACTGTCTCGGCCTATGTATTATAATTGTCATTGTTTCCATCACCCAAAACCAACCAGAGTCGGCCCAAATTAACAGTAGTAGGGAAACGTTAATCTCTACCCCGATCATTATATATGTGTAATTACTACCACCCGTGTGGAGACCGGCATACTGCCTCGCCAGGCCCCCCATCCCAGACATGGTTTCCTTCAATACGAATTAATAAGAATCTTTCATATAAAGTTAAAGTTAAAAACTATAACTAACTAACTAACCATCACGCCATTTCCCCGTAGGGGTAGGCAGAGAGGATAGAACGCCTATAAAACACTCATTTCCTGGCATACTTCCTTTGCTTCCTCTACATTCATACACATTTCTCATGCACAACAACTATTCATGAAGAAGTGTAATGCTTTTTCACTGTGGCAACCGTTGTCAGGACACTAGGTAATAACAAAATGCAGAGTGCGTAAACCTGCAGTTCAAATTGAAGCTGTAATGTCCTGTAAACGCTTAAATATCCGTACTCCTTTCCAATCTTCTTTGTCAAGATGTTAAGTAGGAAACGATTGTATAATTTGATAACTTGACATTAAGATAATAATACTCATAAGTAGATTAATGGTGAGTTAATGGTTGCCTTGAAAATCGATAGTGGCAAATAAGAACTTAATCGAAAGAAGCAAAATTTGGCAGTACACAACGGAGTTCTGGTTACCAACCCTTATGTATGGTATTGTGAAGCGTGGTTGTTGGAAAAAAGAAGGATGAAAGTAGCTTAAATGCGTTTGAAAATGCCGATCTTTGTGTGGAAGACTATGTTTGATAGGTGTACAAATGTCCAAATTAGAGCAGGAGTGCAAGGCTGAGATAACGCATTATCGACAATTGTAAGAAAGGGCTTTATTTGGATTGGGTTTGGTCATGTGTAGCGTAATTGGATGATGAAAGAACGGCTAAAAGAAGTTTAAATGCCAGTTGCCTGGACGGTAGGCCGAAAAGACATGGCATGACCAAGTACGATACAAGTACGTGAAAAGTATGACATGTGAAAAGTCGGAATATTCGGCGTATGGGCATTGAGAAGATGTATGAATGTAGAGAGGAAGAAAAGGAAGTCTTATCAGGGACAGAGTGTTATTTATGATGAGCTCTATCATCTCTGCCTACCCTACATTGGAAATGGCGTGATGGTTAGTTAGATAGTTTGTTTTAGATTAAGATATCTTTGTATTCACTCTTTTTTATCAAAACCTCCCGCGTCACAACTGTCAAAGTGACAGCTGTCAGATGGAGGATAAAATCTTGATCAACCTTTTACGCGCGGAATGTCATGTGACTAGTTTTTATCCGTCTTTGTTTACATGGAAAGAATGCATTAATTTTTTGGGCACAGAAAAAAGTTGTCCACGGCAATTTTTCGACCAATCATGCAAGTTGTATATTTTTTAGTAACGACAGTTTTAATTTAGTCTAGCTGGCAGTGCATACGCCTGCAGGATCCCGCCGTCCTGGCAGATCGTCGATGACCATCCTACCGACGTATTCGGCGGAGCTGATGGATGCGGGCCTGACGTGTGGGAGGAGGCGAGAGAGCTGGCTGGTGACAGGGTCTCCTGGAGGGATCTAGTGATGTCCACATGCTCCACATAGGAGCAAACGTGGCGAAAGAAGAAGAAGAAGTGCATTATGGAGCAACGGACCAGTCCTTGTACTAACCCTAATGTATAGGAGCGAAGCATGGAATATTGAATGCTGTTGAAATGCGATCTCTCAGGCGAATATGTGTAAAAACCAAATATGATAGGTGCCCTTATGTCGAAATTAGAGCAGAATGCAAGGCTGAGATAAGCATTATCCGCAAAAATTAAAGAAAGGTCTGTTAAGATGGTTCGGTCATATAGAGCGAATTGATGATGAAAGAACGGCTAAAAGAATCTTTGATGCGAGTGCGTCAAGTTGTAGAAGTCGAGGCAGGCCGAGAGAGACATGACATGATCAAGTAGGTACAAAGAATACTTGAAAGTGGGTATGAGAATAGTCGGAATAATCGACGTGCATGCATGAGAAAGATATATGAATGTGGTGGAAGCAGGGAAGTGTGCCAGGACAGAGTGGTATGGCATTCTATCCTCTCTGCCTACCCTTTCGGGGAAATGGCGCGATGGTTAGTTAGTTAATCTATCTCTAGGATTTGTATCACTTATTAGACTTTTTTAGATTTGTGAAGCACCCTTGACACATTTTATAATTTATTGTTATTTATTAATTCAAGGACAACTTTTTTTTGTGAAAAATCGCCTCAAAACTGCTGCAAATTGTACAGTAAGGAGACCAGCAGGATCAATGCGACGTTTAGTCACAAGAGAATGCAACATTCGAAATCAGGACTCCCTTAAACCCCCGAAAATGATACCCATGTTCATTTTAACAATAATAATGAAGTTAGGTATGTTATATAGCGCCGTTTTTATGAAACGTCATCTCAAGGGCGCTTCACAACTAAGGTCTAATAGAAATATAAAAAAAGAAGAAAGGTGCAGAATAAACAGTAATAGGTTCCTACCGCTGAAATTAATTTATTAAATAAAAAAAAAATGCTCTATCTTGGATTTTAAAATAAATGCAAAATTTGAAATCAAGACACCTCATTTTAAGAAAATTGTATTAACACATGAAGCTTTTTGTTAATAGTCGATTTTTAAAAATATTTTTGTTAACACTCGGTTTTACTAGCAGCCATAAAAATTTTGATTCCGGAGGCTTTAAATAAAGAAGTAAAATCAGTTTATTGAAGTTAAATTTTATTATTCGTTCCAATACCTACTCGTAACGATAGGCATGAAAAGGGTTTAAGTTGATTTTTTTGTTAAAAAAGTGAAACATAGTTGTCTTGCGTTTTAAAAGTGGTCCCAATTCTACATGGAGTAACAAAACTCGTAGTACAACCCGAAAACTGGTGAATCTACATCATATTTTGTGTCGAATGTGTAATATGACTTTTGAATCCAGATTTTTTTTTTCTTCTCTTTCTAAACTTTCCGCAGATTAAGTAAAATTGCGTGAGTTTTTATTAAAATCCTATTTTGTATTTTGTTTTCTTTAAGAATACTATTTTGTCTAAATAAACGATATTTGACAACAATTAAAAAAAAATTCTAGAAAACCGTGAGTCAAATAAAAATTTAAAAATCTATAAAATCGACTCCAAATATGATGAAGATTCACTGGTTTTCCGCTTGTACATCGAGTTTTTTTACACAGTGTATAATTATTAAAACATTACAGCTTTAAAACGAGTTAAAAAAAAAATATGTATACCTAGGTCTGACCTTTTGAAGTAGGTATGGTATAATAAAATCTTACAATACGATCAGTCTTACGCTTCAGTGCCAGTCCAAGGTAACGTATTCAAATAAAATATCAAAGTGAAAACGTTTGAAAAATACAGCTATGACAAAACTGTTTTTTTTATTAGCAATGAGATGTTTTCTCGATAAATAAAATGTCTCATCTCAAACTTTTAGAGCAAAGGTCGGTAACCGTCCGTAGAGTGTTTTTTTACCGACAGAGGCAGTCGGTTTCAATAATAATAATAACATTAATAATATATTAGTAACACCAAGGCCGGCGCATTCCTTTTGGGACATAAATTATACGAATATAAAGAGTTCCATGCACAGAAGCGTAATGGTGCACCTACCTGGGACGATTTCACCGATTTTAAAAATGTTTTCCATAGTTAGATTTCTTAGTTAGGGCCTTTTAAGGGGCTACTAGGTCCACCCTTTGTTAATTGTAAAATGTAGTAAGCGCCCGGATGAGCGCTCGTTAAAACACGACCAAAATCCGATCGAACGTCGCGCCGTTTTGGTTTCATTATTATTTGCATCGCGTAGGTATACAAAAAATACACGATAATCTTTAAAATGTAGTAAGCGCCCGGATGAGCGCTCGTTAAAACACGGAATTTAATATAATCAAAAATCTACTAATGTTTTACAAATTTTAATCAGATAATGCACTAGATATATACGTATTCTTTTAATACATTTTTTTTTAAAAATCTTATATGTACTGTTTTTGTGTTATGCATCAAATGTTATTAAAAACAGGGGGTTTCTTTGAATTAATTGTGATTCAACGAAATATTTAAATAAAAAATTTAGTCCGATAATTTACTAGTAAAAGAATTAATAATTACGTCATATTTTTTTCATTTTTATTTAATGAACCATGAAGTACAAGGGAATTTTGCCCTGACGTACATGAATGTATGGGGGACCCCGTAAGGGGCCTTAAAGTCTGTTTACCTGCTCCATACAGTGAAAGCACCACCTTATCCTTATACAGACAATTGAGTCTTTTATCAGACCACCACAAACTCTACCGATTTTTTTAAAGCTAATCTGCAAAATTTTAATAATTCAGTTTTAACTGGAAAAAGCGGAAGAAAAAAGAAGGTTAAATACGCGACCAAATGCTTTCATTGCCCCCTATCACTGTCTCGGCTCTAAGATTGTCATTAACACATTCACCTCAACCTGCTCAAGGAGCTGGCCCAAATTTACAGTTATAGAGATATTAGTGATTCTACCCCAACCGCAGCCTCCCGCCCGCCCCCCGCCAACCACGCCCAGAGAAGACGCGGCAGCAACCTCGGCTGAGTGCAAACCACAACATACAATATTCAACCGGTCATCCTATCTGGCGGACCTATTTCATGCGTCCCCTGCCGCACCCTATCCACATCCTAACCAAAACAAGTCACAGTCATACGCAAAATACCCATAAGAAGTGAGAAATTAGGACTCCACCAAGGAATACCTACGCCAGTCCCCAGAAACGCAGCCTCGAGGGACTCAGGCAAGCGAGGGCGACCAGACGGAGACTACCCCACTAAATTGTTAGTATTAGCATAACTACTCTCTTTTAAGGGAATGAACGTTCAAATATATGCAGGGGCGTGCACAGAGTTTTTGAATCAGGATAGGCAGTGTAAAAAACAAAGCTATTGAATATACCTACCTATCTAACGAAACAAATATTTCGAAAATTGTAGTTCATGCCAGTAACTATAAGTATGTACGTTAAAATTTATTTAATTCTTTATTTAAACAAAATACCTACCCATATTCATACGTATTTGAAAGAAAAAATGTAGTGTTGAGGTTCGAACCCAAGACCGCTGCTCCGCGCCCCGCGCCTTGTCATAAAAGAGAGTCGGCTACCCACCGAGCCAACTTGATCTCTACATTAGCGGCGTCATTTTAACACTATTAAAATGAACCACAAAAAGCACTGCCTGTTCCTTGACAAATTTAGTTAGAAAATGAACACACACATTCACATTTATGCAGAGAATAAAGATAATATTTGTTTTGGAAAAAAAGCTGAGTTATTATTTGCTTATGACACGATTTTGTATGTTCATTGGGTGGCGCTTAGCATGGCTAGTGATTATTCGCGGGTACGTTTGAATCAAGTTAAATTTGTTGTGAGTTTTGGGAATTTTGGTTAATATTTTAAATTATAAGTATCTACCTAATTGCATCTTTTATTTGAATGCTATTTGAGTGCACGCTACTGCATATATGAGTTTATCCGCTCCAGACTATCCGTCAAAGCAATGCATAGTCCATATCACGCGATAGTCCACGCACTGCCCATTGTTTACAACAATATTCTTGACCTGGCAAACAGACTTAAGTATAAGTGAATTCTTATTCTTAAATAATGCTTAAGTTAGGTTGGTGATACCGTCCGGTTTTTGTTAATGCTGGTTGGTTAGTTGGGAGAAAGAGGATAGGAATGAAGTGGCGGTGGGTGCCATACAAAGCGTGCTCATGATACTGAACTTTGGTGACAAAATTTTTAATAACAGGGTGATTCAAAATTACAAATACTTTCTGAAAATATTACATATATTGGAAAGCTCAAAATTATCAGGCTCGATTTATAAAGGAAGCCTTAGAAATATACAAGCGGCCTTATCACATAAACAGGGATGATGGGTTACGACTACGAGCCTCATGGCACCCAGTAATTTCAAAGCCCGACTGCGACACGGTACAAACTCCTCACACTTAAATGCACATTAGATTAGACTAATACCCGATTTATATGGGACAGTTTCTTGTTCAGAAAACTACACAGTTTCTTGTTCAGAAAAACTGTGCAGTCTGTCAAACTTCTGTCAAAAGACACGCTAAATATGTGTATTTTTGAAACGCGATTGTAAGTTATTATCGTATGTTTGCTCTCAGGAAATTGTATATTTAGCTAATAATGTAAATACGTTATTGGTTTTTTACGTATTTAAAAGCATACAATAAACCAATGTCTACTTAAACGTTTACATAAAAAACATTGACTGTCATGTCAGCTTAAATCTGACACTAGCACACAGTTTTTTATGCAGTTTTAGCTTTATACGGGACCGTTTTCAGACTGCACAGAAAACTGTGTAGTAAACTGTCCCATATATAGCGGGCTTAAACTCATAAATCAGCCCTAAAGATGGACACAGCAATGTGCTCAAACACGGCATAATAACCTAGAAAAACATACGTAATTTATCAGTACATTCCAACATGTAACTGCAAACTTGGTATCAACTTTCAACCGGCGAAGACGTTTCGGCATATACAACGTATGTCTTCCAAAAGCCTTATCCATGCTTGCCTATTTATTTATTTATTTGATCTTAAAGTATTAGGTACAAACCTATTTTTTTACGTATGTCCTAATATAAACACTTGCAATTATTATTTTGTGCAAATAGAAAAAACATAACTATTTAACAAAATTTTGAGTGTGTCCAAATACTTCTGAACGCCTGAAGATTCATCTTCAGGCGTTTCCTAGTAGGTGATATAATTCGGTAAGAATCTCACTTGCAATCATAAAGGTTTCTGCTAAAATGCTTAGCAATTTTCTCAATGGATGACAGAGAGTGTTCACATGTGAAGCATCGCGCCATTTTACTGTATATTGGCAGATATGCATATCAAATACTAGGTGAAATGGGGAATGTTGTAATACATCAAGTGGCCACTTAACCCAGCCAATGACAGGTCATAAGCCCTGTAAACGCCTAGATATCCATATTCCCTTCCAAGTTTCTCGTCTCTGTTGAGATGTCAAATTGTAATAATTTATCTTTTATTTTGAACTACCCCAATCATATGAGATTCAGAAAAGATTCAGATACTGCGACGGAAGATGCTTGGATTCATAATATGTAAATATTTTAACCCTAAAACCACTATTACATTTACCTACACAAAATATTCGATTACACGAACTTATTTTTTTGTTTGTTTTTGTAAAAAGTTTTCTCTGCCTCGTGTTGTAGCTAGAGCGCGTTGCCTTGCATGAGGTCGCGGGTTCGACACCCGATTAGGGTCAACATAAAATATTGACTTAAATATGTTTTTTATGTAACCATAAAAACTTTTGCTTATAGTTAATTTTTCTTAAAATAGGGTTCTTCCTGATAGCATGAATATGCTTGAAAACGTTATAAATATTTAAAGTATATTTTTACAATTTCAACGATATAAAACACAATGATCAAAAATTTAGTTTTCATTTATAAATTTATGTTTTAAAAACACGAAAATACAAATGTTTTTTAACGCCCGTTATTGGCTAATGACGTCATACCCGTCGACCGTGAAAGGCGTGAAATTCATTCCGTAGTGAGCGCCTATATTGCTGTGACGTCACACCGCATGCGCGCCAAATGGAGGATTTTGCGAGCGATTTGAAAAAACGGTATTTCAAGGCGCGCTAGAAAATTTATGACGTCGTAAAAAATTAAAAAAAACTCCCTAGATATTGTAATTTTTTAATCAATTTTTTGAAATAAAAAATAAAAAATCTGAAGAACTCATTTGTTATTTTGAAAATTCCTTAAATAATAACGAGCCCCTAGTTTCAATACATGGTGTAACAAAGTTCGTAGTACAACCCGAAAACTGGTGAATCTACATCATATTTGGAGTCGAATGAGTAATATGACTTTTTAATCTGAGCTTGAAAAAAAAAAATTTCTTCTCATAAAAGCTCTCATAAGTAAGGCAGATTAAATCAAATTGCGCAAATTCTTATTAAAATGCTGTTTTTTATTTTGTTTTATTAATGGATATCATTGATTTGACTAAATACATGATATTTGATAAGAATTTGATAAAAAAATTGTGAAAAAAAAAACTTAATTCGTACTTAAGTTTTTCGAAAACTAATAAAGCCCTCTACTATTAAATATGGTGTACTAAAACTCGTAGTACAACCCGAAAACGGGTGAATCTACATATTTGGAGTCGTTTAATATGACTTTTGAATCCAGGTTGGATTTTTTTTCCTTCTCATACTAAAAAGCTTTCTTATAAAGTACCGCAGATTAAGTAAAATTTCATAAATTTTTTATTGAAATGGGGTTTTTTATGAATAGTATAATTTTTACCAAATAAGTGATATTTGATTGCCATTTGCAAAAATTAACCAAACTAAAAAAAACTTCTTAATCAATTTTCTCGAAAACTATGGGTCAAATCAAAAAAATTTATTCTAAAAATTCGACTCCAAATATGATGTAGATTCACTGGTTTCCCGCTTGTACATCAAATTTTGTTACACCATCTATCACTCTATTTTTTTTAATTTATAATTGCATTATCGACAAAATTAAGAAAGGTCTTTTACAATGGTTCGGTCATGTAGAGCGAATGGATGATGAAAGAACGGCTAAAAAAATATATGATGCAACTGTGCCTGGATGTAGAAGTCGAGGAAGGCCGAGAAAGACAGTGCATGATCAAGTAAAACAAGTGCTTGAAAGTGGGCATGTAAGAAGTCGGAATAATCGACGTTCGTGCATGAGAAGATGTATGAATGTGGAGGAAGCGAGAGATGTGTGCCAGGACAGAGTGGGGTGGCGTTCTATCCTCTCTGCCTACCCCTTAGGGGAAATGGCGTGATGGTTAGTTAGTTATAATAGTTTAATTCGAATATCTCGGTATACATACACTTCGTCCTAAGCGGGTTTTAACGTAGGTACTTCTACCTTCTACCTACCTGGACATCGTAATTCGTGATAAACGCCCGTAATGTCGGCGTCTGTGTGTGGCAGTCTAGCGTGATTTGGGAACGCGATGACGTCACCATCCGGACTTATCGTCGCTACCGTTCTCCTGCGGATACCACTCCGGAGGCGGGCTCGGATATCTCCAGAAATGGCGCTGTATAAGTCGGCCGGTTACTGTTATTATACTACCACTCTCCCATAACCTAACTACCTAACTAACCCACGGGTGGATGTCTGGGATGGGGGGCCTGGCGAGGCGGGATACCGGTCTCACGGGTCACACGGGTGGTTGTAATTACTAATAAATAATGATCGGGGTAGGAACTAACATACCCTACCACTGTTAATTGGGCCGACTCTGGTTGGTTTGGGTGATGGAAACAATCACAATTATAATACATAAGCCGAGACGGTGGTAGGGGTACAATGAAAGCATTAGTTCGCGTACATAATCGTTTATTCATCCGTATTTTTATCACACTAACGATCTTAAAATCGCGGTTTAGCTTGTTGAAAAAATCGGTAGAGTTGGCTGGACTGAAAAAGACTCAATAGTCTTTAAAGCAGTCTAGGGAAAGGGTGGGGCTTTCATAGTACCTAACTAACCATCACGCCATTTGGGCCCCGTAGGAGTAGGCAGAGAGAATAGAACGCCATATCACTGTCCTGACATACTTCCTTTGCTTCCTCTACATTTATTCATCTTCTCATGCACATACGCCGATTATTCCGACTTTTCACATGTCCACTTTTAAGTACTTGACGTACTTGATCATGCCATGTCTTTCTAGGCCTTCCGCGGCTTCTACATCCAGGCGCGCTTGCGTTTAAACTTATTTTAGCCGTTCTTTCATCATTCGCTCCACACGACCAAACCATCGTAAAAGCCCTTTCTTAATTTTGTCGATAATGCTTATTTATAGATGGTGTAATAGAATTCGATGTACAAACGGGAAATGGCGCTGTATAAGTCGGCCGATTACTGTTACTGTACTACCTACTACTTCTTTCCCTTATCCGCACCCCAATGGTGCATAGGGCACTGCGTTGGCACACCATCATTTCATTACGTGAAGGTACAATTAAGCCATTTGAAATATTTGAAATATTCTTGTACATAGGAGGTACCTACCCACGATCTGCATTCTACATGCGATCTCTCAGGCGAATGTGTGGTAAAGCTATGAGTGACAGGTGGCCTAATGTCGAAATTAGAGCAGAATGCAAGGCTGAGATAAGCACTATCGACAAAATGAAAAGAGGTCTCTTACGATGGTTCGGTCATGCAGAGCGAATGGATGATGAAAGAACATGTGATGCGAGTTTTCCTGGATGCAGAAGTCGAGGAAGGCCGAGAAAGACATGGCTTGATCAAGTGAAACAAGTGGGCATGTGAGAAGTCGGAATAATCGACGTGCGTGCATGAGAATATGTATGAATGTAGAGGAAGCAAGAGAAGTATGCCAGGACAGAGTGGTGTAGCGTTATATCCTCTCTGCCTATCTCTTCAGTGAAATGGCATGATGGTTAGTTAACTAGTAAGTACGTTACCAACCTAATCTATGTTATAGAATATACCTAGATAGATGAGTGCTTTATCGGAAAAATTCTTCAAATCATACTTCTTAGAAGTATGAGCTGTCAATACGTCTTATAAAAAATTATGACAACAATTTATTAAAATTACCAATAATATAAATGTTAAAAATAAAATAATTTAAACGGTAGCTTTATCCGAGGCAATTTGAAAAATGATTTTACAAATTAAGGTTGCCTTGCTACGAGGTAAAAATACATTTGTATAATATAATAAATAATAAAATAAAATAAAAAATAAAATACATATAAGGCGCGAACCAATGGGACAATCTTTGGTAGTCCTACCTATTAAATGTAGTGCAGTCAGTTATTGTAATATATTATTTATTTATTTATTTTATTTGATTGTTTTTACGCCCATAGGGCTTTTACATAGACATTTTCAAATGATTACACAGTAGGTAGCTATTCATTACCGCCAGAGATGGCATCCAGACACTGTTCCCTAAAATGCACTAGATTTGTGTTGAAAACATCAATTATTGTTAGAACACTTGTTAGCCAGTGCGTGCATTCTTCGTATCGGTGAGTTAGCACTGAGTTGGTCGATGATTGGCTACAGTAAAAATAGTGCATTACTGCGGGTAACTCGACCAGGCACTCGTATACTAATTAAATTTGTTAGTTGACAACAATCAAACATAGATTTTAATACTTTGAAAGATTATATTATGTTTATTATATTTATTTATTATTTTATCTTCTGCATCACATCTGTTCTCCTCTATGGCTGCGAATCGTCGCACCTAACCAGGGCCCAAGATAGCAGACTTATAAGTGCAGAGAATAGGTGTCTTAATCGTAGAAGAATTTTAGGTGTGCGGTGGTTTGACTTTGTAAGAAACGCAGAGTTGAGGCAACGGACACAGCAACACTTGATATCTACTGTCATCCGGCGAAGGCGTTTCAGCTGGCTAGGCCATATACTACATATGCCTCCCGAGAGCCTTGTGAGATATGTGTGTGAAAGAGACTGTGAGGGTGACAGAAGATGTACGAACGTGTGTGTGTATGTAGTATGTCTGCTGTGTGCCCGTCATTCCCAGTTAGAGCTCTGTGCAGCGTAGACAGTTAAACCGTGTATTATAATAAACCCGTCAATATTGTCACAGCCGTGTTTTACTAAAAGCCTTCATACCAATACATCACAAGCCTTAACTATGCTTGCCTATTTTACAAGGCATCCGGCTCTCGGCGTCCTGGTCGTCCACTGTTGACAATTCGTCGGCAGTTTGCGTCAGAGCTGCGGGACGTGGACTTGACATGGGGGATGCACGGGAGCTGGCGGCCGATCGCTTGGCCTGGAGGCAGTTCGTGGATTGCATATGCTCCACATAGGGAGCGGATGTGGTATGACTGAGTGAGTAGGTATTTTATTTATTTATAAGTCTCCCCGAACCCCCCCGTGGCATTGCGGTAGCGCGTTTGGGCTGCCATGCATGAGGTCGCAGGTTCGATTCCCGACGGAGGTCAATATGAAATAAAGCTCGTGATTATACAGCTATGTGGCGCTACATACACTACAGGATATACTATCCAGGACGGCGGTATCCTCTTTCTCTTTACTTATCCTCTCCTGCGCTTAAATATTCAGATTTCCCAACACATACACCACACTCCACACACATACAACAACACACATACACACGACATAACATAACCACTGTTTGCTCACTTCACGTCTTTAGAAATTTGTCTTGTACATTGTGTTGTCCACGTAATTGGTTTTATGTTCTATATGTTACCTCAATTTGAAAATTCTTTGTTAATTTGTACCAAACATAGCACTGTGTGTATAACATTAAAATATAAATAAATTAATAAAATGTGTAGGTATCTTATGATTATGAATCTTACACCTACATACTACTACTACTCTCCCCTATCTGCATCCAATGGTGCATAGGGCACTGGATTCTTGTTCACCAAGTGCAGTGAATCTTGATCACTGATACACACATAATAATTTCTGTAAAAAATTTAAACCACGGACTGCACCTCACGGGTTCCATATTCAAAACGCGCTATCAAAACATTCCATATTCAAATTAGTACCCGAAACGGCTCCCCTAATTTACCGACTGGACCTCTCGATCTTATGTCACTTATGAATAGAGGTCATTTTTCTTCACCAAAGTAAAAAAAGGCGACGCAAAGCGCGGGCAAATTTGACGCTCTGCGCAAATATCCCCAAGGGTCAAATTCGCATGCGATTTGCGCCGTTTTTACCTGTCCCTGACTTTGAGAAATATTAATTTTTCATGGTAATTTAGACTTTATCGCTTGTTATAAATGTCGGTTTTAGATTTAACATTTCGTAACAGGCTGTAAAATCTGAATATTTTTAATAAAATGTGTTTTTAATGTGTCAGCTATTTGTAATAACTATTTTACATTTTATTGAGTTATTTTAATTAACAGCGGTTTAACTATTTGAAAACAAAAATACTAATGATATTACCTCATTCCATATCCGCTCTCCATGTGGAGAGCATAATGGGTTCCGCAATCTAAATCCAGGCAAAGCGATCGACGCGTGCGTCGATGATAGTATAATGAATTATAAATATTTAGTGGTTAAAGCCGTGGACTCCGGAACGGTACCTCCGGGTTCGAGATTCGCTCCAGCACAACATATTTCTGGCTTTTGTCCGCCTCGTAGCATAGTGGTAGCACATTGGGCTACCGTGCACGAGGACAAGGGTTCGATTCCCAATGGGGTTATTGTGAAATATAATATGTATTTAATGGTGGTTTTTCATATAAAATGTGATACCTTGGACATCAGCATATATACATCACTAGAGCCAGCTCTCTCGCCTCCTCTCACGTCAGGCCCGCATCCATCAGCTCCGCCGAGTACATCCGTAAGGTGGTCATCGACGGTCTGCCAGGACGGCGGGATCCTGCAGGCGTAAAGAAGAGGCAGCTCGGGTTCAGGCTCTCCCGAGGCATACGGAGTACACGCCCAAGCCAGATTCACCGCCGCAACTTCACGTCTCTAGTTATTGGAGGTTGCTGCGTCCGTTCCCGAACTTCAGCGTTGGTTATGAATTCAAACCACCTAATGCCGAGTATCCTTCTCAGACACTTGTTCTCAAAACTCAACTAGCGAGCATTCTGAGCTTTTGTGAGGTGCCAGGATTTACATCTTAATATATAGGTACCAAAAATACCTAGTTCATGTGCAATAAGTTTTGTCCTGACCCTTTACAACAATGGACAGAGGATCGAAAGAGTTGATAGCGTCAAATACGTGGGTGTTTATTTTTATTTATTTTCTGTACATATATAGAACATTCACAGGTGTGAATGTTCCAGTTACATATATACAGGCGAAAATGATATTTATTACAAAATTATTAAATATTTACAATAAAAAATAGGCTCTTATGTTGTCGTTCACTACAGCTTTCTTAAATCTGGCCAGACGATTACGGCAGATGTCTATTGTCAGCAACTGCAAACCATGATGGAAAAGCTAGCTGCTAAACAACCGAGGCTGGTTAATCGCTCTAAGCCACTGCTGCTTCATGATAACGCTAGACCACACACACTGCACAACAGACGGCGGCTACCAAATTAGAGGAGCTTCAATTGGAATGTCTAAGACATCCACCGTACTCTCCGGACCTTGCCCCAACAGATTACTATTTTTTTTCGAAATTTGGATAACTTCTTGCAAGGGAAAAAATTCAACTCCGATGGGGCAGTCCCAAACCGACTTCAAAGATTTTATTGATTTCCGTCCGAAATGGTTATTTTAGTAAAGGGATCGATGAACTACCTATGAGATGGCAAAAGTGCATAGATAGCAATGGTACATACTTTGATTAAATAAATATATATATTATATTTAAAAAAATCAACTTTATGTTCCTCCCATACAAAACGCCAATTTCATATGTAAGGATCTAATATAAGAAATATTTTTACTATATTATTATGTGTCAACTAATAATAATTCTAGACATGTATTTCTAAAATAAGTTGGATTATTTACAAAAATATCAATTTTATTACATTCAATTTTATTATACAACCTACACATGCGCAATAAGGGGTTGAAATATGCCATATTATTTTTAGTAAGTTCTAAAAAAAATGTTTCTATGGCGTCTTAATCGCGCATTTGGTACATTAATTTGTAATTAATCCATGCATTTTACAGTATCTAGATCAACATTAACAATTTTATAGAGGCATATCAGATCAGACAAACATCTCCTCGTTTTCAGAGGTAAAATATTAAAGTACTCAAGCTAACTCTCATTAGAACGGAGATGGCCACGAAATCCACACTTAAATGATAACAACTTGAGCATTTTTCTCTGAACAGATTCAACAAGGTTATCATATTTCATGTATTATAACTGAAGATGACAGCACGCCCAAGGAACTTGCAATCCGTCTAGGAATTGCTGGAGCAACCTTTAACACGATGCGTGCTGTCTGGAATTCCAGTTTATACCTACTCGATCAAGTCAAAATGCAGACTCTTTAACTCCTGTATTGTGCCGGTGCTCCTTTACGTAAGGCTGATCATCTTGCCTTAATGAAACCAACGATTATGATTCTCCGTACTTGGTGTACCAATTCAGTGCCCTCTGCACCATCAAGCAGGTACGGATAAGGGAATGTAGTGGACATAGTGGTATTTGATAGTACCTACATAGTCCAGAAATACTATCTTCTCAACAAATGTCACTAAAATATTAAAAATCTGTCGAAAAACCAACTCGCATGTGGATTCTTCTGTACAAACTCAACATATATACAAGTTTCAAAAATTTGTCATACATGGTTGTCAGATGATGGGGCGGAATGGGGAATGTTGTAATACATCAAGTGGCCACTTAACCTAGCCAATGACAGGTCATAAGCCCTGTAAACGCCTAGATAACCCAGATAGTTAAGATATCAATAATATCTAAAATGTATTTATTTATAACAACATTTTGAATGGGTACAAATACTTGTAGACAAATTACTGGATTATACCCATGCTGGGCTGATATCAGATATTACCTGGCATTTTACGTGGCATAAAAACGCAAATGTTTCATTAAAAATCGTTGGTAGATAGAAATTTTATCTAAAGATAATGAACCCATGGTAAAAGTCTTCTCTCAATTTCTTAATTTACACATTAAATGCCAAATTATTAGGGCTTTAATTAGCCTGTAATTATCTTTAAAAAAATATATTTAAAAAATAATTAAGTGACTCATTCGCGTTCTGAGGTCCAAGGTTCAATTCTCAGTCGTGTCATAAATTAATTCATAATTTCTTTGTACTTGAATAACTTTTTATTATGATGTGTAAATGACGCCAGACGAAAACGTCTTAAAATTACGTGCATACATATTTACAATGAGTTTTTTAATGTTGCATTTTTATTAGGTACCTATAAAGCTTGTAAAATATTGACAGAAAACTGTACAGTTTCTTGTGCAGTTTGTAAACTGTCCCGTATAAAGCGAAAACTGTACGGATTAAATAAATAAATAAATACTGAATGGTCAGCTCGATGTTTGGCTGACCTGTTGCTCAATCACAGATAACTATCGACGTAGTTAAAAACGTGCTAACCACGTGCTAGCCCTAACGATTTGACCGATCACAGTTCGATACCGTCACGTTTCGTTCCGTAAAAGGAAGTATCTAGAACTAATAGATTGCTTAGTGGGGTATTCCCGGGGGGGACTTGGTGTGCCTTCGCACGGGGCGGCCCGTCCCGGGCTGTTTGTGTGTGCGTGTGTGGAGGTCTCAAATTATATCCCATCCCTCAACTCAAATTGTATTGTGTCTTTTGTAAGGATAGGATGGTCTTAGAATAGGTATTGTGATAAGGTACGGCAGGGGACCGTATGAAATAGTGTCCTGCCAGATAGGTGATAGGATGATCAGGTGAGATGCACACATGCGTTGTCCCCCGCCCCTCTTTTCCCTAATCCCCCCTCCATTGCGACCCTACCGCCGCGGATGCACGGGTGGATGTCGGATGGATGGCCTGCGAGGCGGGATACCGGTCTCCACACGGGTGTTGTAAATTACTAATAACAATTTTAGGTCGGGGTAGAAACTAACATACCCTACCACTGTTGTTAATTTGGGCCGACTCTGGTTGGTTTTGGGTGATGGAAATCCCTGCATGGATCGCCTGCAATCAGTATTGATGAACGCTGCTGTAACATAACTGCGAATTACCATCCGCCACATACTCCACTGCTAAAGAAACTGCAACTGGCTGCGCTTTCCACAAAGGTAGAAAACAAACCTCTGTTGGCTAATTGTACTTACTCTCCTGCCATGATGCCGCTCCAGACGTATTTAAAAGAGCTTTGCATTCCAAAGATGAACTAGCTGAAAGACGTCTCACACTTCGATCAGCTACAGCTCTTCAGCTATAGGCAGGGTTTTAAGTACCGATCCGTAATCAGCGCACAAAGTTTGGAGAAGCGCGCTTTTGCGGTTGCGGGCCCTGTGGCTTGGAATGACCATCCTCTCCCACCAGAAGTGCGCAACTGAGAGAGTGAAGTGATGTTTCGAAAGAAACTTAAGACCTATATGTTCTTCTCAAAATCTTTTGATTAATTTTTATAATGGGTATTTTTCTACTCAGAAATTGAGTTTTCCCACTCACTTTAAATTTTCCGAGCTAAATTTTAAATTCAATAATTTAAGCGCCCTTGAGGTATATTTATACGGAAACGGCGCTATATAAATTATCCAAAATAATAAAAATAATAATAAACAATGACAATTATAATACATAAGCCGAGACGGTGGTAGGGTACAATGAAAGCATTTTGTTCGCGTACATAATCCGTGAAAATTCATCCGTATTTTTATCACACTAACAATCTTAAATCGCGGTTTAGCTTGTTGAAAAAATCGGTAGATGTTGGTCTGGACTGATAAAAAGACTCAATAGTCTTTAAAGCAGTCTAGGGAAAGGGTGTGGGCTTTCATTTGTTCATTACCCACGTATCGCCGAGCCGATCATTGCCGAACGAAGCAACTCTCGGGAATGCTCGCACCGCGATAAATAAAATAAATAAAAAATAAAATAAAAATAAAATAAAAATATTTGGCTTGCTGAACGCGGCTAAATGCAATACGGCACTCGAGATAAGATCGAATGAAGATGTGTGCGAAGAATATACATCACGGGAAAAGGGCTCGCGACTTGATGCGCTCGTGTAATAATCCGATCGTTAATAACTATTAACGCTTATTCAATTGTGATCGCGAAAACGTTAAACATCCATGGGTAAGAAATCGTTATCACGTCGCTTATTACCGAGTCGATAGTGATCTGTGATCGAGCAACTGGCAGATAGTATTTTTATGTAAACGTTTCAGTAGTTATTGATATAGCGAATGCTTTTAAAAACGTAATAAAAAAATAACATATTTACATTATTAGCTATATTAACAATTTCCTGTGTGTAAACATACGATAAAAACTTAGGATGGCTCTTAAAAAATATTTTTATTTAAATTTAAAATATAAAGCAAGTAAAAAATGGAGAGACATCTTTGGGCGCCTCTAGTAAGTAATTATGTTCGGATGAGCCTTACCTACACCAATAAAGATTGATAACCAAAAATGCTTAACAATCTTCTCAACAGATGTCACCAGTGAGAAATTTACTTGTAATGTGATATTACGAACGCGAGTTCAATATATACAAGTTTTAAAAAATTGACATATATGGTTATCCGATGATGGGCGGAATGGGGAATGTTGTAATACCTACATAAAGTGGCCACTTAACCCAGCCAATGAACAGGTCAGCCCTGTAAACGCCTAGATAATCCACATTCGTTTCCAGAGTTTCTCTGTCTCTGTTGGGATATCAATAATGTCTGATTAAATATATATTTCATGTGTGATACCTTGGATTGGTACTGGTGTATATGAAGGTAAGACGATCAGCCTTACGCTTCAAGGCCACTCCAAGGTATCACATATCACATAGGTATGTGCCAAAAACATTCAAATAAATAAATATATCATATTTTCACCCCCTTTGGGTTATCAGTTCTTCGACGAATCCTGATATCTAAAATCGAACAATTCGAAATAATATTTTTGGTAACCCTAATAAATCAGTCTTCAAAAGTTTTCTCGGAAGTATTTTTGGATTATTTCCTTTTTTAGTTTTTTTTTTACAATTTCGCGAGCGGGCTTGTTATTTTTTTTATGGATTTTCATCCAATGTACATAATTATTTATGAAATCTTTTTTCCTTGGTTAAACTGCAACCCACAGTTAAATGTTATTTGATTTAATTTTGTTTGAAATGAGGGTAGCCCAAAATTTGTGGGCGAAAAAAAACAATAGATACCTGATGTCATTTAAATATTTTTTTTAGATATTATATTTTGGTTTTTTGTGTCTTATACGGGACAACAAACTGTCCCGGAATAAGCGAAAATTGCGTAGGTACTCTTACAGGACACTCTTATAATGATCGAATGACGAAGTTTTAAAGTTGTTATTATCATTATTATAGAAAATTTATATAGCGCCGTTTTCGTATAAATATACCTCAAGGGCGCTTCAAATGTTGAATTTAATGGCTCGGGAAATTTAAAGTGAGTGAAAACTCAATTTCTGAGTAGAAAATACCATTATCAAAATTAATCAAAAAATTTAGAGAACATGTAGGTCTTAAGTTTCTTTCGAAACATCACTTCACTCTCACAGTCTCGCACTTCTGGTGGGAGAGCATTCCAAGCCACAGGGCCCGCAACCGCAAAAGCGCGCTCTCCAAATTTTGTTCGCTGATACGGATCGGTACTAAAAAAATCTACATATCATATTTTAAGTGAATTTACTGCCTAAATTTTTAAATTTATTTTATTTATTTAATGTGTGTAGGTACCTATATAAAATTAATAATATCATTTATGGTCGGGACTGACAAACAAGCTAAAAAAGCTGGGTATTGGCAGACCTGTTACAAATGTGTAGGTACACAAAATTGCGAATAAGTGGCAAAAAAAGTTTCTTTATTACAAATAATTAGAAATAAGCTAGATTAAAAAACATCACTTCTAATATACAAGACTACTTCTCATCTATGTTATACCTTAGTAATGAAGAAGAGCTAAAACAATTAGAAATTTTGCAAAACAATGCCATGCGAATCATATTAAAGTGCAGCAGAAGAAAAAACATTTAAAAAATGATTAAACTTTTGAATATTATGTCTGTACACCGAAGAATTAAATATAATTGTTGCTAATGAAAGTAACAAAATTGTCAAAGGGATAATTCCAAGATATTTGCAAAACAAATTAAAAACAATGACTTTTTTCATAAATATGCAATAAGAGGTTCAAAAAATATTAGATTAGAAAAGAAAAGAAAAGCTATGTCACAGAATTGTCTCATGCATAAGGGCATTAAAATGTATGAGGAGATTCCAGATAAAATAAGAAATAAACAAAATGTAAAGTTATTTAGGGTTAAATGTAAAAAATATATGTGTGAAGAATATTAGTACAGGTATTATATTATAGCTTAATTGAAAAATGTATAATATAGTAGGAAAAAATATTAATTAAGAGTAATGTAATAACAATATGACATCTCAACAAAGACGAGAAGTTTGGAAAGGAATATGGATATCTAGGCGTTTACAGGGATGACCTGTCATTGGCTGGGTTAAGTGGCCACTTGATGTATTTACAACATTCCCCCATTTCACCTAGTATTTGATATCCATATCTGCCAATATAGAGTGAAATGGCGCGACGCCTCACATGTGAACACACTCTGTCATCCATTGAGAAAATTGCTAAGCATATTAGCAGAAACCTTTATGATTGCAAGTGAAATTCTTGCCGAATTATATCACCTACTAGGAAACGCCTTAATAATATTAAGCCCACTTTATATGGCGCAGTTTACAACACAGTTTCCTGTGCAGTCTGAAAAGGTCCCGTATAAAGCTAAAACTGCATGAAAAACTGTGTGCTAGTGTCAGATTTAAGCTGACATGACAGTCAATGTTTTTTATGTAAACGTTTTAAATAGACATTGGTTTATTGTATGCTTTTAAATACGTAAAAAAAACAATAACATACATACATTATATTAGCTAAATATACAATTTCCTAAGAGCAAACATACGATAATAACATACAATCGCGTTTCAAAAATACACATATTTAGCGTGTCTTTTGACAGAAGTTCGACAGACTGCACAGTTTTCTGAACAAGAAACTGTGTAGTTTTCTGAACAAGAAACTGTCTCATACAAAGTGGGCATTAGTCTATGTAAAAATTAGATAGTACTAAATAAATATAATAATAAAATTTTAAAAATCTTTTTTTTTAAATTTGAAATTTAGAATCGATCAAACTCTTCGTTAAATTTTTGTCAACCCTGTTTTCGCACCTATAAAAGCGCGGAGCACGGCACTAAAAAAGGACCACCTATCGATGTTAACTATTTTGTTTAATGCGCAGATTGTCACCATGCGAAATGTGGTAGCCGCCATCAAGTCGAATATTGCCGCTATAAAATCAAAATGGCGTTTAACCAGTTTTTAATGTTGGGTATACGGTATACCTACCTACCTGATCTAATCGAATTGGAATATTATACCAAACTTGAGTGTGTTTTCTTATACAGGGTGTATCTGCTGCTTTAAGTGGATTTTTACTACTGTGTTAAATGTGGAAATTCAAAGGAATAGTCCACCAAAATGTAA
>JAGVSP010002659.1:0-68587 GCA_022494985.1 Micrasema minimum
AATCCATAGATATGACAAGATGTAGAAAAAGAGGCGAAGAGAGAAATTTATACAGTAGGTTAAGATAGGTTGGGTTTAATAAAATCATTTTAATCAAATAGATTTTTAAAAGCGAAATTTGACAATACATAATGAAGGCGTAACCCAATGAAGGCGTATCAACCAATCACAGCTTAGCCCGCTTTTGCGCTTTACTCTACAAACCAGAGAGTAAAAACGTTTTGAAATTTTGACAGCCTGCACGGCAAGTTGTTAAGTTACCCCTAATAGAGAAAATATAATTAAAAAATCATAAAAAATTTAAATCACAGGCGATAAAAAAAAAAACAAATAACAGGATTCAATCAATTGAAGGGGGATAAAGGAGTGTTGTATGGTGCTGAATGAGTGTGATGCCATAACCATGTTTGGTCTTCTTCAGGTTAGTTCAAATATTTTATGTTAAGATATTGTATTTTTGAGTAAGCATTACACAATTTTGATATACGGTGAGAAACGCCGATAAATGTGCAGGCTAAAGCAAACTATGACCATTCTGACAAGCAAATAATAATCTTTTCAAAGTAAAATAACATTTGTTGCCTCCTAACGTACCCACGTACGTAACGTACGCATGTCATAGTAGATAATTAGTGAATCAGTACAATAGAAAAGCATGTAATTATTAAATTACAATATTCTCTGATCAATTTTACTGGAAGTAACAAAAAGATGCCTAGTTTTTAAAAAGAAAAATAATAAACAAATTGATCTTAGAAAAGCAGAAAAAACGGTTTCTTACAGTTTTTATGTTTTGAATTTTATTTATTTTTTTCACTCAATGAGTAATTTTGAGCAAGATACTTTTTTAAACAGAAAGTACGGGAATCATAAAAACAATCAAAAAATACATTTTTACGTTTTACATATTTTCTAATCCAAATTAGTGTAAAATATGAACTAGTAACATTTATAGAGTGATATTAAAAATCTATGTCTACAAAAGTAGGTACTACAAGTAAGAATAGTATTTTTTAAAAATAAGTGCGGAATAAACTTATAGCAAAATGTTTTAAAACATACCTATCAGCCTTAAAAAATCAATGAAAGCAATAACAAGCATGATTTTACAAGACATCATAAAATAACACTACATACTAAGAATTAACTTTAGCCGCTGTAAAAAGGTTGGAGGTGTGACATTTTGGTTTTCTTCTGTACTCCATTATTAGGCTAAACACCAACATTTTACCCAACAAAAAAATAATTATTATGTAATTACTGATAAGTTTATCAGAGAAACATAATTAAAAAATAGGTTGCAACATTCATTCATGTGGCATTGATTATTTTTTTGGCCCAATTACTCAAGTCTAGTAAAAATAATTTGAGAAACTTAACAGCTACAAATGCTGGAAATGCCAGATATAGACTAATTTACTGCGACTAACTTGCTTATTTAATATGGAATAATTCCAAATAAATGGAGATAAAGAAATGTATATACTGTATAAACAAGATACTGGTCTACCATCTAGAAAATTGCGTTTTTTTATATTGCGGGAATGGATACTGTACTGTTACTTTAGTAAGTGAAAACAAAATATCGGTGACAAGTGAAAACAAAGTGAGAGCAACACAAAGAAAAGCGTAAGCGAAGCATGCTTCGTGTGGCTGATCGGTGCGTTAGTACATGAAACACTGAGATGGAGCCGGTAAAGATTGTCAAGTTCAGTACCTCCGCACCGCGTGCTCGCGCAGAGCATCAGACCTGAGGGGAGACCAAACATTAGGTGGCGGACATTGGGCACTACAGCGTGCCTATACTACCCTTCCACTACACTTCTCCTAGGACTAGTCCAACCCTCCACTCTCCACTCTCCACTCTCCACCAAACGGAATGGGAAAACCAAATCGGGAACAGCAAATCAATCAAAATGTGGAACAACAAAAATCACAAGCAAAACATAATTGCAACATATTAAAGGACAAAATTCAACACTTAGATTACGGATGGCAAATCAAATTCATTATTTAAGGAATGAATAATGCGAGATACCTCGGATGTCTAAAATGTACATAATGAGGGTTATCATATTCGTTCTAAACAAATCAACTAAACCAGCCTGTTCATAATTCTACACTAAGTCGCATTATTTATTTGGCATTCGATTGGAGAATTTCAATAGTTAACTTATCCAAATATGCAAGTCAATTTACTAAAAGAAAACAACGTTTACAATAAAAGCAGAGAAACATAAAGAGGTTCCTTTTTAGTTTCATTCCCAGTGATTTGATACTTTCCACGGACCATTATTAGATCATCGAGTCCTTTAAATGTTGCACCCCTGCAGTTTTTAACTTCAAAATATAATGGGAAATTAAATTCCAAGAAACGTAAAATAAAGTTTAAAAAAAAAAAACATTTATTTACATTAGAAGCACTCACTTTGTAGACATGTATATTAATTTATTTTTGTTAATTCTTTGTCTTCAACTACTATTTCAGAGATCCATAAAATAGTAGTAAAAACATTTGAACATTTTTTTAAAAATCTACTTGAATTTTTTTTAAAGCTTTTCCAGGCAAAAACAAAACATTAAAAATCACTTCATTTGCACTTTGATCTCTGGGATATGAATTAAATAAACTGATTCTCTTTAAATTGTTGATGCACTTCAAATACTGGCCATGTGACTCCGAGCACATTCTGAGATGGTCGATAAAAACTGTTTTTTTTTAAGACTACTTAAATTTTAAAAAAGCCACAAAAAGTAGAAAAAACGAGATGTGTTTATAGATCCAAGTATCTTCCTCTGTTTAGTTTTCATATTAAAACAGTACTTTATGATTAGATAATCAGAATGTGCTCAGAATCACGGGCCCATATTTGATGTGCATCGCCGTTACAATACAATAGTTGGCCGTCCACAGAAACAAGTCGGTGTGAACCTCCGTTACCTCCTCAGGCACCATGTCCTGCAGCTTGACGTCCTGGGAGCGGGAGACGGAGGCGGTGCGGTGGTACTCCACCAGCTCGTTGAGGGAGCCGAACTTCACCACCCACAGGAAGAACTTGCCGCCCGCGTCACGCAGCACCTTGAAGTGCTGCACGCCGTCAGAGCACCTGGAGGCGGGTAATATGGCAAATTACTAAACAATAAACTCTTATAAGAGGAAGCGTTATCATCTAACCTCCCAATGGTTAGAAAGTAGGACACAAAATGCCCTACACTCTTCTATACAATTCCAAGTGTTTATTTTACTTTTGACAGCTCGATTATGAATCGATTAGGGATGTCCTAATGCGTTACCGAATCAATTTTTCATAAAAATCGACTTTATTTATGAGAGGTTTTAATCAATTTAACACATTTATATTTTATTTTTGCTGAACATTTTGTAGTTTATAAACATACCCAGACGTTTAAAGCAGAGTTTATATTACGAAAGCGCTGTCGTAAAACTTTTTTTTTTAACAGTCTTTATTCAATAAATACGTAATTTCTTTACAAAAGAAACTTTAAATACAGTCCCGATAAACTCCTTAATTGGAGTTTGTTATCGGGTGCAGGAGCTACAGAAAACCAAAATATGCATAGAACTATTTTATTGTCGTAATGTAAATTGAGAAATTCTGTGTCGCGACAAACAAAGAAAAAAAAACAAATAGGTTTTAATTTAAATCACATTTTATATTTTTTCATGGAAAAAATCAACTTGAATAATCCTCGTTGCATAAGTAGGCTCAATAAACATCGATATCGATAAATATCGGAGCTAAAGAACATGTGCTTCACTATCGTAAAGAAAAAAACATGAAGTATTGCATTTTTCGGTCTATGGTTGCCTGTCAATAATTACGGAACTTTATAGGCGCACATGTGTCAAAAGTAAAACAAATGCTTGGAAGAGATATAGTTGACGTCAATGAATAATTCGCCTTTTCCATGTTTCCGAGTTTTCCGTGGTGTTATCATAACCTTAGGCAGATGAGAAGAAGTTCCTATTGGTCCACATCAGATGTATCCCGCCCGATCCTCACATTAAGCAAAAGCAAATTAAAAGCCATAATACAGGGTGTAGCAAAACTCAACGTACAAGCGGGAAACCAGTGAATCTACATAATATTTGGAGTCGATTTTGTTCAGTAAAATTTTTTTTTTGACCCTTAGTTTTAGTTTTTGAGAAAATTGAGTAAGAAGTTGTTTTTTTGCAAATATCATGTATACAGGGTGTAACAAAACTCGATGTACAAGCGGAAAACCAGTGAATCTACATCATATTTGAAGTCGATTTTGTAGAATAAAATTTTTTGATTTGACCCTTGGTTTTCGAGAAAATTGAAGAAGTTGATTTTTTTTTTCGATTTTTTTTGCAAATTGTTATCAAATATCGTGTATTTAGTCAAATTAATACATTCCATAAAGGAAACAAAATTGAAAAACGCATTTTAAAAAGAATTTGACCAATTTTGCTTAATCTGCCATACTTATGAAAACTTTTGTGAGAAAAAAAAAACATTTTTTTTCAAGCTCAGATTAAAAAGTCATATTACACAATCGTCTCCATATACGATGTAGATTCACCAGTTTCCTGCTTGTACAGCGAGTCTTGTTACACCCTGTATAGTCAAATTAATACTATCCATAAAGAAAACAAAATATTAAAAATGTGTTTTAATAAGAATTTGAACAATTTTACTTAATCTGCCATACTTATGAAAACTTTTGTGAGAATAAAAAAAAAAAAATTTTCAAGCTCAGATTAAAAAATCATATTACACAATCGTCTGCAAATACGATGTAGATTCACCAGTTTTCGGGTTGTACATCGAGTTTTGTTACACCTGTATAACATATTATATCCTTTAAAAAGAATATACCTAAGCCTCCTGTACATTATTAGCCAGGCAAATAATAATGCAACACATATTTTAAAAAAATGTTTGAATAATATAATTTCTCAAGGGAGATGCAGCTTTTGACAAAAAAAAAGGTGATCAGTGCAAATAGCCGAGCTTATTGAGTTCACAGATAAAGATTTAATAATTGATTAGTCAAAATAAAAGTTTACATACTTAACAGATAATGAAAAGTCCCCCGGGCTGGACTCACTGATGCGGATGAGGAATCCACCTTCGCTCTTGTTCAGGAGGAGTTTTTCTGCGTCAGCTCTCGTGATTCTTCCGTAGTACCAGCTGGGGAAGATAATCAATTTAATTATTTGTCCATCAACCACCTCAACAGGCTAGGAGGCCCCCAATTACAAATTACAAACTTTACAGAACACTCAGGCTTGAGAAAAATCACTTTAAGATTTTTTGTAATCTCATCGGGAATCAAACCCAGAACCTCCACAACGGTTTAACCATTACATGTGGTGTAATGGCCACATAATGCAGCTAGACTTATCTTCGGAATTTCTAAGTTCGACCACATAACTCCACTGCTAAAGAAACTGCACTGGCTGTGCTTTCCACAAAGGGTAGAATACAAACTCTGTTGGCTAATGTACAAAGCCATGCATGATGCCGCTCCAGAGTATTTAAAAGAGCTTTACATTCCAGATAAACTAGCTGAAAGACGTCTCACACTTCGATCAGCTACATCTACAGCTATAGGCAGGGTTTTAGTACCGATCCGTAATCAGCGCACAACATTTGGAAAGCGCGCTTTTGCGGTTGCGGGCCCTGTGGCTTGGAATGCTCTCCCACCAGAAGTGCGCAACTGTGAAAGTGAAGTGATGTTTCGAAAGAAACTTAAGAACTATATGTTCTCTAAATCTTTTGATTAATTTAGATAGTGATATTTTCTACTCAGAAATTGAGTTTTCACTCACTTTAAATTTCCCGGGCGTTAAAATTCAATATTTGAAGCGCCCTTGAGGTATATTTATACGAAAACGGCGCTGTGTAAATTATCCATAATAATAATAATTAATGAGTAAATTCATTGATATTTCATACGCTGGTGAAAACCAATTTTTAGTTTTATACACAATTTGTAAGCATATTTTAAAAAAGAATACATTTAAAAAACCTAATTTATAAGAGTATACAGCGTAAGCATATCGTCAGTCAGCATGCATTACCGCCAATCTGCAAATATATTTTTTTCCAGGAGACAAAAAAACTGTTTAATCGAACGCATTATTTACACTTTCATTATAAATTGCAATAATTAGGATAGTGTTAAATTGACTAAACATCATACACGTTTTGTTTTTTTATCGAACATCCAATGACAGTTAAGGAATTACCAACATGAGAATATCGTACTAGCCAAAATTGTAGTTTGGCAGTAATGCACGCCGACCAACGATATGGACTTGTGACAGCTTTTACTAGAAGCTGGTAAAGCCCAACCAATCAGAGCACTCTGTTTTAAGTAGTGTCACATCAGATGCTAAAGAGACATGGCTTCCTTATGTTACATACCTCTATCATCCTTGCATGAAACATGAACAATAATTACTTAATTAATATTATCAGTACTGAGCATATCATAAGTAGGATCACATTGAAATTGTTGATTCATCATTCTTCAATAAAATTACTTAATGAAGATTTAACATTTTTACGTAAAATATGAAGATAAATACCTAGGTTGATAAAAAACCATTTAGATAAAATTCTTAATTAATTATTAGGAGATAAAAACTTGCAATATTGATTAAAAACATATTTTTTCAATGCTATTATTTATTCTTCTACATTTTTATTTAACCAATCAGTAGTTTCACCTTCTACGGAGCATTTTGTTTATGAAATATTTTGAAAATAAATTCGAATTTTTAAATTTATTGGACAAGTTAATTGGATACTTCATGGACAAATTCCGTGCCTATGAAGTATTAAATTACTTTGTTATTTTTATATCTGTACAACCGCATCTAATACCTACTCTTTAATCATTTTGATTCCCTGACAAATTTGAAATTTTAGGAAAAGAACAACACTAATTGAGATTAAGTTCATGATCTGAATCTTTTTATAGGACATGACTAGGGATTATTATTATTATTATTATGGATGATTTATTAAGCGCCATTTTTGTGAGAAATCACCTCAAGGGCGCTGTACATTCGATATTATTCTAGTTTATTCCATTCCCAATTTATGAATAAAGGATCTGAGAGAACGATTATCTAAGAAATGATACTAAATCTATACGTAGGTGAAGTACTGAACCCCAATTCGTCTTGCAGCTACAAAGCGCATGGACTGTTGGAATTTCAGCTTCACCCACGTACAAATTAAATTCAAACAAATTTTACTAAAAACGCGATACTAATGAAATACTAATTCTACTGATAGCAGATAGAGTCAAGAATCCAGGTCATCTTGCAGCTACAGAGCGCATGGACTACTGGAATGCCAGCTTCCATCTGATATCAGTAATTGGGGTAATTGATTTTACGAACAAGTTTAGTAGTTTTGAAAAATTGGGGCAGGATTACAATACATATTTTATCCTAACTATTTACTAAAGATGGCTTGAATTTACCGGGAAGACTCACTCAATTACAATTTGTCTTGCAGCTACCAAGCGCATGGACAATTAGAGTAATAGAGACATTTTTAAAAAAAAATCTAATTGAATCAAGGTGAGTGGTTACTGGTTAAATAGCAAAAAAAAAAAGATATATAAAAATAGGTACAATCAACAAACAAAAAGGATGTTAGATAATAGCTTATCTATGTAAAATAAACATCATTGGGGTGCAGATGTTTAATATCTTACTCGAATAAAATCGTAAGAATATCATCTACACATAGCATAATCTATGTATAGCATCTAAAAATAAAACATCTATAACAAATCTAAAAAGAGAAAAGTCATTGTAAAATAACTTGGGTGTGAGAAAAATTCAATCATTATAATAATGATTGATAACAGTGCAATTTGCCAGCAATGTTCATGTTACTTTTTTCTTTATGAGACGTGGGAAAACAACATTTGATTTCAAACAATATTTACTTAGAGAATAAATAACGCCAGATTAATTTCAAATAATAAATTGATTATAGGTAAGGATAGTAACGCATCTAACATGTGTGACGTGAAATTCCCCAAATTCGCAGAACACTCATCATAAGGAATTGGTTAGTATTGTGAATGAAATCTACACAGCCCACTCCTTTTGTGAGTTGTTCTGCATTCGAACGGCACAGAACATATAAATTATTGAGCCTTATGCTACTTGCGGAATCTATGATTTTATTTAAGGGCTACTTGTGGAATCTATGATTTTAGTTAAGGGCTACTTGTGGAATCCATGATTTTTTAATTTTTTTTTATTATTATTATATTTATTTAGTATATGTATATATTTTTTTACTAATATATTTTACATTACACTTTATTTTTTTCCTAACTATTCTTATCCTATCATTATTATTAATTCAATTTAGCCATGATATAATATCTACACTAATATTTCTCACACATATATTTTTTACACTTAGCCCTAAATAACTTTAAATTTTGTTCATTTTTTAATGCCCTTATACATGAGACAATTCTGTGACATAGTTTTTCTTTTCCTTTTGTAACCTTATATTTTTTGAACCTCTTGTTGCATATTTATGAAAAAAGTCATTGTTTTTAATTTTAGTTAAGCTAAAACCATACATTGAACATGTAGCATAACTATTTCTATACTGTTTGTCTATAGAAATGAAATTGAACTGAGCCCCTGAGTTGGTGGACTGCTGCACTACTAAGACTACCTCAACGCATAATGAAATATTATCCTTGTCACAAGTAGGCACTAACCCCTCTCAACAATCTCCTTGCTTTGTATTTCTATAATGAAGTATTGTTATTCTCAATAGGGCCGTACAGTAACAATACAAATGCTAATCATATTTACAAATGCATAGTTCTCAAGAGATGCTTTGGTAGATTATGAGAAGTCAAGTTATTCAAATCTGATTTTTATTGAAGATCAAAAGTAATGTATTTGAGAAAAGAGTAAACAAAGTTGTCTTTTTTTTTTAAATTAAAAAGAAATCTATGCAATCTTATGATATTTGCACATATTTCAATTTGTAAATACTATTTTCAATAAAGCCTAATTTTGAAACAACATCAGAAAATAGCTAAAATTGAGAAACCACTTTAAATTTTTGTATAATCTCACTGGAACCTCCGTGAGAGTCCATTATATCAAGGATACCGCTTGTGAGTTGTTTAGATACAGACTTCAATATTGCGGCTGCTTCCAACTGATCTAAAATCCCTGCTGTTCAAGTCTAGGAGTTCTAATCCGGATTCCGCGAGACTAAAAAGCGGATAATATCCATTTTTCTTTTGAATTGTCATAACATCAACATGGACAACATTGATTTGATGTATGCAAATAGTTTATACATAAGTGTGAGAAATAAGAGCTAATTATTCAGAATAATATTAGTCACAGAAGCAGATTGTTAGGAGAGTACAAAAGTTCTAGAGATATGACCATGAAGAGTGTAGAAGAGACAACAATGGTAACGCATGAGAGAAGTAGGGCTTCATTGCATTTAGAATAGACTATTATATATACAAACATATTTTTTCTACACCATATTTAAAATAAATACAACGGATAGATATTGAAATCTACATTTTAAAATGTTATTTGTATTGATGAGAAAAACTTACAAATACAATTTTTCTAAATAAATAGACTTTTCCCTAAAAACTTTTGGCATAGCGAATCTATCAAAAAATGTAAAATAATATAGTATTGATTATTGCAGCTGTCAGGTGGCGGCTTCAATACTTTAGGAAAGCGACTGAACATAAAATTACAAAATTAGACTAAATGTGAGCTGATTTCCTACAGTTGTCTTACTCGGAAGAGATTAAAATTCATAAAACTTCATTAAAATACATTCAATTGGAACGAAACACCTTTAAAACTTGTCGCCTTGTTATTTGCACTCAACTTAATTAAAAATATATTAATATTCTCAGTATTAAGGCTGGGTTGTTTGGTCGTTAGTAAAAGTTGAAAATCCGAAGTTATAGTTAAAACATAACCAATTATAATTAATGTCCTTTTCTATGATGATGATGATGATCTATAAAGTGGGAAGAGATGATGGAAGATATGATAGAAGACCAAAAAACTCTATCTGGCTCTATTCACGCATCTTCTAATGCATTATAAATGTCCTGGAATGAACGATTATAATTTTTTTTTTTTAATTTAAAAAAGAAACATTTGAGTTCTTATGATGTACTCAAATATTTCCATTTTGGGGCTGCTTTCAAATAGTCGGAAATAACTGTGCCAGAAAGCAGGAAACAAGTTGTGCTGGAGTGGGATTCGAACCTAGAGATTCTAATCCGGAGTCCCCGAATCTACCACTAGACCACAACCCGGTTCGGTTTTTTCCATTTATTTCCAGTGATTCGATGAATGCACACTGTAATTGTAATTTTTCTATCTTTCTTATGATTTGTTAAATAAAAAACGTAAGATGTTTAGTATTTTTAATCATCGTTTCATTCTCAGATGAATAATAATTAAAAAATTTATATTTATTTTCTCTCATCAATCAATCAAACTCACGCAATAAAATTTCCAAACATTTGTTAAAAATAAACAGTGATATAATATTAGTGAAATTGAATCAGAGAAAATTCTAAAAATACACCAATGAAGATAAAAACTAAAACATCATTTATTTATACCACGCCACTGAGAATATTTCATTCGGCTTTATCAACTTCTGTAAAATCATGGACTTCAAGTGTCATTATTAAATTAATGAAAATTAAAAGGTGGGTATTTCAATTTCCCATTAAGTGTTTTAATTTCTAGATAGGTACCTCTAATGGACAAAACTTGTGTTGAAATAAAAAAATGACATTGGAATTAAGCTATCTTTATATGGCGCAGTTTACTACACAGTTTTCTGTGCAGTCTGAAAACGGTCCGTATAAAGGTAAAACTGCATGAAAAAACTGTGTGCTAGTGTCAGATTTAAGCTGACATGACAGTCAATGTTTTTTATGTAAACGTTTAAATAGACATTGGTTATTGTATCTTGCTTTTAAATACGTAAAAAAACAATAACATATATACATAATTAGCTAAATATACAATTTCTGAGAGCAAACATACGATAATAACTTACAATCGGTTTCAAAAATACAACATATTTAGCGTGTTTTTGACAGAAGTGTTGACAGACTGCACAGTTTTCTGAACAAGAAACTGTGTAGTTTTCTGAACAAGAAACTGTCTCATATAAAGTGGGCATTAGTTTAAATACACATTTTAAAAGCGTTAATTTCATGAAAAAAACTGCAAATGTTACGTAGCATTATTTTTAAAATTTGTATACCTATAATACTTACATATATTTATCTATCACTACGCAATAAAAGCTAAACTAATGGGATAATAAAATGTTATGTGTACCATTTTCCCTCCTAGCTGTTAGGCTATGAGAGTAAAGCAAATATTGGTATCATTCCAGCACTCTTGCTAATTGGAAGACATGACACCGTGTGGACATATTGATCCGTTTTATTGGAAAGCCGCAGAAACTATTACACTACTAAATGCCTATAACTTTGTTCACCTGTAACAAGGTCACATTAAACATATAGCACCATGATTACTAAACTGCTCTAACTCAAAATAGTCCAACTTTTGGAAAATCCCAAAAATTGTGATTTTAAACGGTTTTCATTGAAACTGGATTTTTATATAAAATGCAATATCTCGCCATAGGAATGAGATAAAAACACAATTCTCAAACAGAAATGTGGAGGTCGGCGTCAGCTATAACTTAGTGTCAATTTCAATTTCGACAAATTAAGACTTAGTGTAGTACAGTATTCATGGAGCGATATTTCAATATTGTTTATTTAATACCATCGACGCTAACACTGTATCCATTTTAGAGATTTGGTAAGTATTTGACTATATTGTCGCTGAATAACATTTTCAAACTATGGAAATACGAAATACAAATTAAAGATACATTATCTTTGACATAAAAAATGAAGTTTAGCACAAGTAAAATTAAGACTATACCCTGTCCAGTCTACAAATACAACTGCTCGGTTTTATATAGATTCTTAAAAAATATGTCCATAATTTAAAATTACCCTTTCGAATAACCGAGCGGTTACATCCGCAGTCTGAGTATTTTTCAAAATACATAAATGTATAGCAAGTTATAATGTAAAAGTCTTTTGAAAACTAAAGTTATTGGGACAAATTGAATAGGTCAATGATAGATTTATTAACCGTTTAATTATTCGTAAATAGTATAAGGACAAAACAATTTCAGCTGCCTAATCACACAAACTATTTGAATGAATATTCATTTATGTTAATGAGAAAAAAAGCAAACAGTGTACTACTTATTATGAGTCACAGTATTCAAACATTTTAGATTACTTTTCCTGGTATTGGAAATTAATTACAATCCAATTGAGCTAACAGTGAGTGTACAGTAATAACAAATTTGGCCTTGAGTGCAACAAAAATATTATCTTACAGAGCAAACTCCACCACGTGACTCGCGGCGCTTTCCCATATAGACCCTACAACCAGATTTAAGTAAATATTTATTTACATGACTTTGTCTGGAATCAAACCTGCGACATCATGCATAGTAGCCCAATATGCTAATCACTACACCACGAAGTAGACAAACAAATACAGGATATCTAGTCTCATTAATTCAAATAATAATGTCAAATAATTTTATAAACAACATTTTGAGTGTGTCCAAAGACAAAAACTGGATTTCACCCATTACGGGCTAATAATTACAATTTGACATCTCAACAGAGACGAGAAACTTGGAAGGGAATATGAATATCTAGGCGTTTACAGGGCTTATGACCTGTCATTGCTGGGTTAAGTGGCCACTTGATGTATTACAACATTCCCCATTTCACCTAGTATTTGATATCCATAAGCAATTTTCTCAATGGATGACAGAGAGTTCACATGTGAAGCATCGCGCCATTTTATTGTATATTGGCAGATATGGATATCAAATACTAGGTGAAATGGGGAATGTTAATACATCAAGTGGCCACTTAACCCAGCCAATGACATTCATAAGCCTGTAAACGCCTAGATATCCATATTCCCTTCCAAGTTTCTCGTCTCTGTTGAGATGTCAAAAAAAATCAAATAATTTTAATTATTACAAATATTATTGAAAATTCAGACATATATTTACCTTAAATATTCATTTTATAATAATATAATAAAAAAATAAACCTTAAAATAATTGATTTATATTTTTTATTGACATTACTTTGTAGAATTCCATGATTAAATTATTTGTATTTAACTAATATGTATATAACTAAAAAAATATTATTATTAAGTAAAAAATTATATATGTATTATATAACAAAAAAATTATTGGTTTAAAGCCAAATGTTTTTCTAACAATCCTAGAGCATGAAAGAAATATAAAACAGAAAAAAATATGTGAAATTCTGAATGTAAACCAAACACCGGAATTGAACAACGGCAGAAGTTAGGAATGATATTCCGAAAAATAAACAGGTGCCCAAGGCCTGCCTTGAATGTTTAAAATTCACTAAATATACGCCGGCGTATATTTTCTTGTACAATGTAAACAAACTTTTACCTACATGAATTTTGGTAACTAAACGCTATTTTTAATAGCCGAGTAACTGCTAAATAAACTTCACCACTCTGCCACAACAACTAGAAATGTTTGGGTGATTACGTTGAACAATCAGTCAAATTTAAACTTTCAGCCCATTTATATTCTCAAAGATGACATTCTTATTAAATTATCAAAGTCTGTATTTTTACAAGGACAAGACTTCATTTACAAGTATCTATGTCTGCAGCGAGCAATTGTAGCAAAACTCCATTGGTTGTATTGATAGTTTTTACTTAGTAAGATAGTACAAGGTGCTGGTTGTGATGTGGCGTGAGGTGATTAGATAAGCGGTGTCACTCATTCAGCGATCAGAAAAGAAGAGAAAGAAAGTTGTCAGCGGTTGGCAGCATGTCAAAACCCTTCTACCACCACTGATTGGTGTTGCTCGCGACCATAGATTAATTCTGACAGTATCTTTTGTACAAAAATTACTTTTTAATTTTGTCCTGGTGATTTAACATACTATTGCTTGGACTAGAAAATTTTATATTATTTATCGACCTATCAACCAGTCTCAACTAATTGTATGTAAAGTGGCACTATTTTAGAAAAAGAAAAACATTATATTTACTTGATTACTTGGGTACAGTTATTAGAAAAAAACATATTAATATTGCGGAATTTTTGTCATAAATATTTAGGTAGTTTTGAAATTACTCATTGAATAAAATTATCATGATTTTCAATAAAAATACACAAACACCAATACAGCTAACTTTAATTAAATAACGTCAATAAATTAATATAAGTACTCAACAATTAAATTTTGTAGGTCATTTAAAAGATAGACCTGTACCTACTACAATAATTTGTAATAAAATCAAAATTAAACCTATGTTACAATAAGGAAATTAAGCATGTAATTAATGTGATCACTAACATGCATAAAAATTTCCTTTTTGGTTACATTGGTTAAGGATGATTCATCCCAATACAGGTTTTTGAAACAAAGAAATAAGATAAAAAACAATTTATTACATAATTAAGAGCATAAGAGAACTCATCAAGTTCTAATCATTATAATATATATGGGTGAAAAAAAACGTAAAAACAAGTCAATTGTCAATTGATTACGTAGAATTTCGAAATAATATAATGAGGAGAAATTTTGTTACGATAAAGTATTGAAATCCTAATAGGAAAACTCACTCGTGTCCCTTCATGGCAATGTAGTTACTGGGGATCAGGCCTTCTCTACCATCCAGCTCGGCCCGGTACCAGTTCATATCGTCCTCCATGTTAAGAATCTAGAAACATCGGGGGTGGGTGAATGAGAATTAGCCGACAAGCGATTTCACTTAAATGAGAGCAAGTATCCGCAAAGTAATCACGTACCTTTAATACTTGATTTTTCCTAAAACTGAGCTCATCGTCCGCCGTAGCGGTGAAGTCATGCTTGGCTGTCGCTTCCATGTTATTTTATTTTGAGCACCCCGTTAAACGTCACTTTCTAGAAACGAGTATGAAAGAGTTCACACCCAAAGTAATATCAAAAGAACATAAAAAAGTTGTACACAAAAGTTATCTTACATTCAAACACAATATAAAAAACACTTTTTTAACATTTTAATCACGCAATTCGCACTAAAAATTCACAAATCGTTAAGGGATGCCATGAGCACCACACACCCACCAGCAGCCATTTCTAAAAAAATGTACCTACTGCTACTACTGCACTTGCGCCCGACGAACTACCGAGCCGCGTGACTTATTTTCGGAAGTTACGGAAAAACTATAACAATATATCGTTCAATATTTCCTTAGAATATGTAATATCTTGCCCTACATCTGATTTTTCCTATTCCAATGCTGAGAGCAGATGGAAAATCGACGGAATCTTGGACAACTTCCAGAAATCACCCCGACGAGATTAGTAATTTCGGTAATTTGGTACGATTGTGATTATGGCAGCAGTGGCGACAGGGATACCAAACCCAAACACCAACATCTGAGACGTGTTCAAAAACTATGTCTGACCAAATCAAATGACCACTGCACATAACAAGCACAAGAATTTACGCGAAAGTGCAAATTTAATAACGAAATAAATTATTATGGATAATTTATTAAGCGCCATTTTTGTGAAAAATCACCTCAAGGGCGCTGTATACATTCGATATTCTTAATTAATTCCATTCCCAATTTATGAATAAAGGATCTGCGACAACGATTATTTAAGAAATGATACTAAATCTATACGTTTTATAATTAAAATATTCTAAATCTATACATTTTATAATTAAAATATTCATTTGATTAGATTTGTACAACTTCCAGCGTAGGTAGGTACCTCACTCAAAATATTAAAGTGATTTAAAAATTGTTTTATATCGTTTACTGTCTTTTTTTTTATACAAATTGTCTTTCCTCACAATAAAGCATTTTTACGTACGGAGCAATTTTAGCGATCAACTGATCACAATTGCGATCGCGCAAATTTTTGGAACTCACCTTAAAAGTAGTACCGCAATCTGCCACAATCCGCAAAATTAAAAATGCGACTTTTACTCCTGTCAAAGGTTGTGGCCATGGTGGAAAAAATAACGCATTTTCCTTATTTCGTAACCCGGAATAAGTTTACTTTTATTTACGCTAGTGGTACATTTTAGCGTAAGATTTATTTACAGCATTTCTCGGTCATGCTTTCGACAGTGTTCAAAGCATTCTAGCACACATTCTGTCAAGTTATTTAAATATTTTATACAAAAATGCCGCCACAAACTCCCGTAATATTACCTGAATTACATCCAGCTCCACAAAAGCCTCTGGGCTGCGCTGACAAAATATGGTGTACATACATGATGTCTGTTTTTGCTGCCAGTATAGCCGAATTTGGTAAGCTATCTGATTTATTTTCGCGCTACTTACCAGCTGTCAATTTGAACCACTTCATACAGAAGTGAAATTTATGATTTTAAATATTTTTTTAAATAAATTCTATCCGCTTCTTGTATCAAGCAGCAGCACATGCGACCTATAATGTTGTGCAACACAATCTGATCATAATCTTTCTACCAATGACTCACGAAAATTCCTAGAATTGTCATTGACTTGTTTTAATGAACCCGAATCGATCGGCGCTATTTAGAACAAGGAAAATGTACTAAAACTAAAATGTATCTTTTTCAGTAACATATCCCTTGGATTTAACAAAAACTCGTCTTCAAATCCAAGGGGAAATAGCCAAGAAAGATGGAAAATCGGTAAATTGTAATTTGTTTTTGTTTGTCCTAATGCCATTTTCTTCACATCAATTTTATCTCTTTGCATCTCTAAAATACAGCAAAACTAAATGTTTTATGTAGCAGTTATTTACTTTGTGTCTTTCTGTTACAAATTAAACTTACTTCAATCATTATTCATTTATAACAAAACAATGGATTAATCAGATTTCATTCATACTTTTATGTTTCTTTTACTGAAGGCCTTCAGTCAATAAAATATAAAATTTTCTGTTTCTTTTTTAGAACAAAAAAAATATCAAAATATCCTAGTTAAAAGTTTAAATTTTTTTCAACAATATTTGACTACTTACCTAACCTAAAATTTTAGTTCAGTCATGTATAATTTGACAAACAAAATAACACGCAATAAAAATATCAAAAGAAAAAGCGAAGCGGGTAGAAAAATACATTTAATTTTAACTTCAAAAATATTTATTCATTAAGAAAATATAAGATATCATTGTGATTAATTTATTTCATTGCCTATACTTTGTACAAAATAATGTAACACTAATGCACTCTTATTTATAATATGCAAGGGGTTGCATGTCTATTTTATTTTATCTTTAATTGGGCAATTTAATAATTCACTAATTTTATAAAAATATTCAATAATTTTTTTGTGGTTTTTTAAATCCCATAGTGTTATCTAACAACCATCTGAAATTCATATAATAATGTAATTAACAAAAAAGACACCGCCATTTATTTCAAAATAACCGGATTTTTCTTTGGGGATAACACTTTGATAAACACCCAAGTATAGGGTTATCTAAGCATTTACGGGCTTATGACCTGTCATTGGCTAAGTCAAGTAGCACTAGACGTATTATAACAATCCTAATTCTGCTAAACATCAGATGTTCGGATACTCATTTCAATTTGATCTTTTAACTTGTATATCGTCGGCTTAGAGTGTAAATCTGCAACTACAGTAGAATAAAGTATGCAGGAGGCAATAAAAATGTTCTAAAAGTAAGTGTAACTGCAATATTTATTTTTAAATACATTCATTTAAAGAGTTAGTAAAGGATTACAGATCCCAATGGTATTTTAAAGTTTTTCGAATGCAGTTTATATGTATACAAATTATCAAAATTCACTGCACATAATACACCAATGCAGTGCCCTATGCATCATTAGGTGCAGATAAGAGAAAGAAGTAGTAATAGTTTTATAAAAAAATTATTTGTGTGTTTTTTCGCCTCCTGAATAATTCATTTTACTGAAAACAGCAGGTTTACACTATAAGCGGATGAGTGTATTATTGAAAAATGGGGAGATGGTAAAAAAACAATAAAATAATATTACTTTAAATTTTATCTTTCCCAAGTTAGAGGCACTTACATTTTATTTAGAAAACTTCTTACGCATGCTTTTTACTAGTACTAGTACAAGAAATAATATACTTAATATGCTTGGTGAATTGAGTGCGGAAGGAATAGATGATCATTATTTATTTAGCCATTATTTCAATTTTTTATTTTAAAATTTTTTTAAATATTGCACTTTTTGTATTCCACGTTATATCTCCCACCGTCCATTGAAATATCTATGCAATCAAAAGTAAAACACACATGATATTGTGTGTGGGTATAAATTAGGTTGAAATTGGTTCATCTGTTCAGATGCCACTTCTGCCATTGTAGCTTTGTTGCATGAATTTTGTGTGGATGCAGTTACAAAATTATTACCCGTTATATGTATACGATGATTGAATAATTTATATATATTAGTTTCTTATTAATATTTCGTGTGTGAAGCGTATGACTAATCATCTTACCTTCATGTAATAAAATGATCAAGAATCGCTGCACTAGGTGTTCCGATGCAGTGCCCTATGCACCCTTAGGTGCAGATAAGGGAAAACAGTATTAGTAGCAGCAATGATGACACCATCCTGCCTTCCAATCACTACTAACTAACTGCGTAAACCAAAATTTCATCTACCAGCAATAAAGGTAGAAAATGGTGACACGTGCATGACAGTAATTGTTAAGATTTGTCGGTGATCGTTGTCCTGGTCCCAGATTCCATGCATATTAGCATCACTGTTGTGATGTGTTTATAACAGTAATTTGTATATTTTTATTGAATCCGAGTGATAGAAATACCACATTGTAAATCAGGACTTTTTATTGCCCCCCGTTTAATAATTCTTTTTTAACTGACAATAAAATGGTATTGTCAAATTTTCCAAATTTTTCATCTTTTAAAAAATTAACACCAAGTTGGATTCATAGTGTAAAGGTAGAATCATTCTTACTATAAAGACCACAACAATAACATAATCTACGTTATTTTTTATTTTATATATTATAATTATTTCCCTTCTTCTTCTCTGTATAAATATATCAATATCTTGTATTTTTTTAAATTATCTTTTTTTTTTTTGCCTCGTGCATACTGCTTGAAAGAGTGTGTACACATTCATTGCCTTTCACAGTAAATTGCACAAATTCATATTAAAATGCTGTTTTTTTATTTTGTTTTATTTATTGATAGTATTAATTGCACTAAATCGATGATATTTGATAAAAATTGGCTTTGTACTTCGTACTCAATTTTCTCAAAAACTATGGGTCATATAAAAAAAAAAATCTACAAAATCAACTACAAATATTATGTAGATTCACTGGTTTAACGCTTGTACATCGAGTTTTGTTACACCATGTATACAGGCCACAACTGCTATGCATATCGATATAAAAATGCTTGTAATTTAGGCCCTGATGGTTTCACCAATACTCTAATTTATTTTTTTTAATAAATTCTTCTCTTTCAGGTTCCGTACCGGGGGATGCTGAGTACCGGAGTTGGCATAGCGAGGGAAGAGGGAGTCCGCTGCCTGTGGCGGGGCATCGAGCCGGCGCTGGCCAGACACCTCGTCTACTCGGGCTGCAGGATCGTCATATACGAGCGCCTCAGAAACGACTTCTTCAAGAAGAAGCCGGATGAGATCTTCCCGCTGTGGAAGTCGGCCATTTGTAAGTTGGTAATTGAATTTTTATCCGAACTTTAATATGAAAATGTAAAGTGAATGCGTGGCTTTGTCGGGCCAAGACATCGAAAGGATCGAGAGCTTCAAATACCTGGAAGCGTACATGATAAGAAACGGCAGCTTTTAGAAAGAACTGCGCTGCAGGCGCTGCATTCAACAGCATGAAAGCTTTTTGATTGAATTGGCATTTTTTTTATAGAACTTCATATTATATTATTTCAATCAAACTTGATTTCGGTTCTATTCAGCTAAGGAAAAGCAAATGCTGTTTCAAACTACAGTTTGAATCCCCTAAAAAGGCGAAACAGCTGTCACTAAATAAAAATAAGGAAATAGAACCAAAATTGATCTTAATTTAAATATATAGTATGAAAGCTGTCTGGAGTTCTGACGTTTACTCGGTTAAAACAAAATACCACCTTTTTTACACCTGCCTGTTTCTTTAAATAATTATTTTAGTATTTCTTTTTAATTTCCAGGCGGTATGACTTCAGGAATGATCAGCCAGTGGCTCTCGTCTCCGACGGACTTGGTGAAGGTCCAGGTGCAGATGGAGGGCCGACGGAAGCTCCTGGGGGAGCCGCCGCGCGTCCGCGGGGCTCTGGACGCCTTCTTCAAGATCCTCAAGGCTGGAGGTGTAAGAGCTCTCTGGAAAGGTCAATACTTTTGAAATAATAACAGTAATGATAACACAAGATACACTGCACTTTGTGTATCAATGCAAAGACTGAAAACTTTCAAGTGGCCACAATTTTTTCACAAGGCTCTAAATAAGAAAAAATGACATCATTAAAATACTACTGCATTCCTTATCCGCGCGCCCGATGGTGCATAGGGCACTGCATCGGTACACCAAGTGCAATGTATCTTGATCATTTTATTACATGAAGGTAAGATGATCAGTCATACGCTTCAGTGCCAGTCCAAGGTATCACACATGAAATATTAATATGAAAATAACATGTAAATAAATATTTCATGTTGACCCCCTACGGGAATCGAACCCACGACCTCATGCTCGGTAGCCAAATGCGCTACCACTATGCTACGAGAAGGAATCAAAATAGCATAAGAAAAATTTCATTGACTTATGATATATGCATTACAAATTTTTCCCACACAAAATTTATTGTGCCTAAAGCAACTGTCTTAGTAAATTATTGAACATGTATAACTTTATGACTATTAGATTAATTATTTCCTTTGTGTTTAGCCACATTGATTATATTTTAAATGACTAAATAATTACCATCCGAAGTATCCATTATTGCACACATCATTCATTAGCCAACTACTAATGTTTGATTGCCTTTGGTGGTCTCACTATCACAAGTTGTGGTTCTTGAACAACGCTTTATTGAACTATTCATTCCATGTGTAATACAATTCTAGTATTCTAGTAAAATTTAAGTTTATTTTCAGATAAGATGTAAAAAGAAATCCCCATTGAGTCAGTCTCAAATAAAAGGATATAGAATCAAATCATTCAAAACAAGGTGATTATTTACGACCAAAAAAATGCTAGTTTGCATTTGAGTACTTGCTATTGCATTGTAGAGTACTACTACTACTACTTCCCCTTATCCGCACCCAATGGTGCATAGGGCACTGCATTGTAGAGTACTACTGATTTATTTCAAGATATTCAGCCATCTTGTGTGATGTATTGTTGCCAGTAATATAAATTTGCGGGTGGTGTTGCCAGAATATTAAAAACTTTAAAAAATTTTTTGAGATCACACTGAATGCGTATTGTATGTAGGTACTTGTAAATATAAATATAGTCCATTCTTATTTTAAAATTTAACAAATGACTAGAGTCACCTTTTTCCAATGATTTTAAAATACCGATAAAAACTCCTCAAACAAAATGGTGTTTTTCGGTTTTTATTTGACAAATTTTAGCCAGTATTGAGACGCATTGAATGATGAACCTAACTCTATGAAACACAGTTTCGATAGGTATAATATTATCATTAAAATTAAAGGCAGCAATCTACAGGCTTATAATCGCCTATAACTAGTTTGCATACGAATGCAAATAAGTTTTAAGCAATTATGAGCCTTAGTGAAAGGTTGCTGCCTTCGCTTCTAATAGCTTAAAACAATTATCTGTTTGTAGGTTCTGTACCAAACATGCAGCGCGCCGCGCTGGTGAACCTGGGCGACCTGACCACGTACGACATGGCCAAGCAGCACATCCGCTCGTACACGGGGCTGGCGGACGCGTGGCCGCTGCACACACGGCGGCCAGCGCGTGCGCGGGGCTCGTGGCCGCGGGGCTCGGCACGCCCGCCGACGTGGTCAAGACCAGGATCATGAACCAGCCCACGGACGAGAGAGGGAGGTGAGTGCGTACTGCATGGCCAAGCACCACATCTGCTCGTACACGGAGCCATGCGTTTTTTCACAAATTGAGAGCATACCTTCTTCTAAAATCCCTTTTAGACAACTAATTTTGCGTATCCTTGGTATCAACTGTCATCCGGTGAAGGCGTTTCGGCTGGCTGGGACATATACTAAGTAAACTTCCTGAAAACCTTAACCATTCTTGCCCATTTTACAAAGCGTCAGGTTCTCGGCGTCCTAGATGTCCACTGTTGACAATCCGTCGGCAGTTCAGTACGTCAGAGCTGCGGGACATGGACCTGACTTGGGAGGATGCAAGGGAGCTGGCAACCGATCTCTTGGTATGGAGCCATATGCTTCACATAGGGAGCGGATATGAAATGATGATATATGATGTAGCGTATCCTCACTGCCTACTATTTTGAAGACATGGCATGATGGTCAATCTCATAATTTGTTTCTCCTCTTATTTGATGATGAGGATGTTTCCCATTATATAATAAAAAATGTATCGTGAATTCACATGACAAATCTTCTTTCCAGGGGGATCTACTACAAGAGCTCGTGGGGATGCCTAAAGAAAACGATAGGTGGAGAAGGATTCTTCGCCCTTTATAAAGGATTCCTTCCTGTGTGGATTAGAAATGGCTCCCTGGTCTCTAACATTTTGGCTCAGCTTTGAAAAGTTTAAGACTATGTTATCTCCGGTAGACGAAGCATAAGTTTTACAATTATCATAATATTAATCACATCGAAAATAAAACAAATTCTTCGCACAACTTAAATATGGCCAATATTTTAGCGTTTCTTTATGTTTATGCCAAATATGAGCTATGGAAAAATAATTTCCCCATGCACACAATTACGTATGTATTAAAATATATCTTCAAATCAACTGTTTGTAAAATCTAACCTTTTTCCTGCATCATTTTATTAATTTGAATATTGTTTCAATAAGTTTTGATCAACTACTTCAAAAACTTGCGCGTTTTGTCATAAGTGTAAAATTTGCATTCCTAAATTATTCTTGGAAGTATTAAACGTATTCCATTAAATACCATTTAATTGTTTTGTCCCCAAATGTATCGAATTTAGAAAATTAAATTGCTAATATATTATATCGCCCTTAACTATTGATTGGAGAAATGTTTAATTTGACACAAAGTTTAAGTTTATTTTACCCATCTCTTACTGAATGAATATGTCGAATTTATATAGTCAATTGTCCATTTTACATAGTTTGCTCACTAAAACCTGAACTGCAAGTGACGCGTATATTTATTACTTTAACTGGAAAATTGTCAAAGAGATATTACCAATTACTGTCATATACCCGTCACAACTGCTATACATCTACATGTAGACGTTGGTGATCGCAGTGCTGTCCTCTAATAAGAACTATATCTAAAAAAAAATAAGTTATAATATTTATCAATGGGTGATCGCCAGGAAGGTTTATTACTTTGATTGGCTGCCATTTCTTGCCACTATTTAAAGTTCAGTAAAAGGTTTTTTTTTTTTTTTTTTTTTTTTTTTTTTTTTTTTAAATAAAAAGAAACATTTGAGCTCTTTTGATATACTCAAATATTTCAATTTCGGGCTACTTTCAAATAGTCAGAAATTTTGAAGAAACTGGTTCTGTAGATCAGCTAAACATATTGCTATACTGTCATAGAAAGTATTCAAAACATCCCATCAACCCCAACCCCAACCCCACGCCATGCTGAACAAATTGGATTTAAAACATCTTTTCATTTTCAATTTTGCGTAATATTCTAGTCATCGCAATTATTCATTTTGATAAAATGTTTTTACAATTAAAACACATAGGTTTATCGTGCGTTTTTCCATAGTAAATTTCCCATGTCTTCATGAGTGCCAAATATAAACTGTCAAAATTCATATTTATCAAAATGGCAGCCTATCAAAGTAGGAAACCTTCCCGGCAAACACCTATGATATAATAATAATTTTATGTAGATAGACAAAAAAATGGAGTCAATTGCAATTAAGATAAAATATCAATTATTGTGAACAATTTTAATGTTAAATTGTATATAATTACATAATACTGCACTGATATAGTATCCATTTTTGTTGTGTATTTTCCGATTAAATGTTTACGCCAACAAAAAAAACCGTTTTGTGTTGCATTTATTGCCAGGTTGCACATGTAACATATTCTAACCCTAAAGTTTTTATATCGTTCTTTACGAATGGGAGCTGTGTTTTTCATTGCTACATTTTAAACACAAAACTTACTTAACTAGCTTAAAAAAATGCACTTTTAACCATGTAATTTTCGCTAGGTGTTTTATAGTTTTTATTTTTCTTAATATTAATATTGTAGTTAATAATACGCCGTGTGCCTAATCTGTGATTAAAATTCTAAAGATTAATAATTAACTCTTAATAATGTACAATTAATATTTTAGAACTTTGCTTTTAATAAAATCCATCAAGTCCCAACTTTTACCTGCATTCTGCATTATCTTAGTAGTTCTATCTCTAGCTCTATATACTCTCCAGGTTATAAAAATCTTCCAGCAAATTTTCTTATCAAAACTTTCTCATTTATTTCTCACTTAGTGCATGAATTCAAACAACAAAACTGGCCTATATTGTTTCCACTGTATAACTAAATAAATAAATAACCTAAACGTTTATGTTAGTGTCGTTATTGATAAAGATATAATTTCTTATATTATAAGTAATTATATTTTATAGGTGTTGATTTCTTTTTTTATTGTGTTGTTGTAAGTAATGGATGCTTTCAATTTATTATTTAAAATAATTTGCTTTACTGAAACTAATTCAGCTGAATAATTTTTATTACTTTCATAAAAAGTTTCATAGTAATTTGTGGACAAATTGAACAAATAATATCACTATCATTGTGTTTTTATGATGTTATATATTAAACTTTATCAGATGGATAGAAAAACTCATTTAAAAAAATTATAAAAATCTAAAATGACAGAAAGAGTCTAAATATTGTTTTATTTATTTATTTATATTAGTATCCTTTTAGCAACAACAAATCATAGAATGCTAATATTTTCGTGTCTTTTCTGCTTGATTTAACAATATTTACATTTTAATAACCTTTTTTGTTTACAAGTTTCCGAACCATATTTATTCAGTTTTACTAATTTCTGTAAGATATCCTACCACCAGAAGTGTTTTATGAACAATTGCTTTAGAATATTGTTTTCATTCTTATTGGTTAAGTTTTGCTGTTTTATGAATAATGTTTTTACCAGACCCAATAAAATGTAGTCGCTATATTGGTGCTTGAGTTTTAGAAGCATTTTACAAATTTAGGGTAGATCTTTAGATAAATGACTGTTTTTTTGTTGTTGTTAGACTTAAGTATCCATTTTTCCTCTCCCCAAAGAATGGATAATGATGTTGTGCACTCCATTGGTACAGAACCTTATTCAGCGTTAAAATCTTCCCTTTGAAAGAGCATTGTTGACAGATCCGACAAAATGCTTGGAGTTGTACTTCGAAATTCTAGGTCTTTTACAATTGCGATACGTACCATATTATGCTTGTCCCCAATAAAATATATATATTTATAGTTTCCTAGAGCGAAGACATCATCGGTACGCAAATTACAGCAAGGGATATCAAGGTTTCTTTGAGCAAGGATATCTTGTCAATTTCATGGATATTAAAACAATTTTTTTGTATTTTATTTCATTTGAAAGTTCTCCGCCTCACACTTTTTTTATCTACATTCCTAATTAAAATACGTTACAGTTCTGTTACTATTAATAGTTTTCCGGACAATTATTTATCTCTTTTCCGTCGTATTTAATTGTACTGCATAGAAAGAGAAGGCTTTATGATTATCGAGTGGGTAGATTTGGTAAATTTTCAATATTCCCCACTTGCTTATAAATGAGTAGAGTATTGCATCATAAACAAAGGATTTCTGCTAAAATGTTTTGCATTTTTCTCAATGGATGACATAGAGAATTGCGTGTGAAACTTCTCACCAATTCACTGTATTATATTTTTGAATAAGTTTCGATAATTGGCGGATATGGATATTTTTTTTATTTTTTATTACAAGCCAAATAAAAGGTTAATGAATAAATGTATAAGTAGATCTAGAAACCTGAATATAATAAAAATAAAGGAAATCGGTGAACTCCAGGTTGACATAATATAGCTGATACTAATAATTATCATTACACAGAGAAATAAGGAGCTGTTTCTTAAATAATAGTCTCTGCTGTAGAAAAACATCTACACAGGAATTGGGGGAGACTTTGTAATAAGATCTAAGCATCCTGTGCAGAGGTGAAAAGAAGCCAATATTGGTTCTAGAATTTCCTGTAGTGAAGACAGCGCTATTACGCAAATTGCGTTGAGGAACAGTGAGGTTAATTTGAGCAAGGACATGGCATGGGCATCTACACAGTTTTAATATTATTTTGTGTAAAAAAATTAAACTAGCCAATTCTCTACTAAAATCTAAAAAAAATTTTATGTGTATCAAATACTTGAAATGGGGAATGTTGTTATATACATCATGTGGCCACTTAATCCAGCCAATGACATGTCAGCCTTGTAAATTCCTATAGACATCCACATTCCTTTACAAAATTCTCATCTCTATTAATATTATAATAATAAATTATCTTTGTAGTAAATAATAACAGTCCACCAAATACTTTCAACGTTTTTCAACTTTTCATAAAATTATCATTCTCGTAATAAATAGGTAAGTACAACTGACAACGGCGCTCTTTTTTACTGCCCGTATTAATTAAATTGATAATTTTCTTTCATAAAATTTACAATGAAGCAAAACCATACACATACTTATGTTAAAATACTATTTATAAAATCCCTAAATAATAAGCTTTTTTTACGTCAGCCAAACGGTAAATCGAAACTCGGATTAGAAAACTGATGGAACATGTTGAAATAGGTACTTACTATTTCTGTCAATTTAAATTTCACATGTCACCATGTTGTGTCATTCAGTGAGACGATATATTTGCGTTCGGTGGTATTTTAATAACATTAATTTTACTATCGCAAGCAAAACACCAAACTTACTAGATAATATTTGTAGGAACTACGGATTTCTAATTTACTTGACAATGACGTAAGTTGACGTAAGCCATTATTTACGTTCTACGCATCTACGCAATGGAGTTTTGTTTATAAAAATATATTTTCCAAATGTTTGTCGAATGAATAAAGCTACAATACAAGTGCCTTCATTATCTTTGACTACAATGTTTCTCACCTTTGTGCACACATTGTTTTGAAAATGTCAGAAGAGGTCTTCAAATGTGGAGACACATTTGGTGCGTATATTCTACGGCCGTTTGCGCTGCCGGTATTTCCGAATTCAGTAAGTTTAATTGAGTAATAATTAGTAAGAACAAAATAGCATTTTTATATTTAGCCGTCATTTGAAATAATTTTTTGTCATCGTTATTAATTTCAGACATCTCATTCAGGGTCATGATTTGTTTAATTTTATCAGCTGACAATTTATCGATTTTTTAAAAGTTGCCGCTCATTTTATTTCATCGAGGTCAAAGTTTTATAGTGCATTTCATGATAAAATTCATATACAGTACTTACTTTTAAATGTATTTAGCGGGGCATGCTGTTTAGATTTTTTTAAAATTGTACAAATAATTAAACTAAAAACATATTAAGAAGCATAAAAAAATTATCTCAATGATTTAAGGTATCAATTTAGAAAATTTACCTAAATTTTCATTTTTTGATTCATAAAAAGTAAGCTGTGTAAGTTTTTCACAATATAAAAGTAAGCTGTAGGTGATAACGTTGTTCTTTTTTAGTTACATATCCTTTGGATTTAACAAAAACTCGTCTGCAAATTCAAGGAGAAATAGCTAAAAAAATTGGCAAAGATGTAAGTATTTTAAGTTTATTTTCAAAAGTTAAACTTTTTATTTTTAAATGCACTCAAATGTCTTTTAAAATAAATTTCCAGCTATGTGTTTAGAAATTGCATGAAATTCGTTATTACATTTTATTAAAAATTGTTTTTTTTTTGTGAAAATTTTTATTAAAGCATTTTTGTACTGGTTTTTATATTCTAGATTGCTTACCGTGGAATGCTTAAAACAGGTTACTGTATTGTGAATGAAGAAGGGATATTTTCTCTGTGGAAAGGAGTCCAACCAGCTTTATTACGCCAATTTATTTATTCTGGTGCACGAATTGTTATATATGACAGACTTCGAAATGATGTCTTCAAGAAGAAACCAGATGAAATATTTCCTATTTGGAAATCAGCCATTTGTAAGTATTAAAAAATCACTCGGGTTTAGAAGAAAAAATTGCAGAATTTCTTTTTTGGTACTTTATAATTTTTTTTATATGTACTTACTAATTTTTTTTTATATGTACTCTCCACTTGGTGATGTTGACCGAAATTGGAGGGTTGTAATAAGTCACTCTCTATTACTACTTCATTTATTACTTCACGTTTACACGTTTAACTACCCTTACTTCAAACTCTGGTGCCAAGTTAACAACTAAATAGTCTCATTGAGTAGGACACCACCTATTGTATAAGTCACTATGTATTTATCTACCTCATACATGATAATCGCACTCATAATTTTGGCTGATACATAACATGTTATTTTAACTATCCAACGTTCTTGTTTGTCATACAACAAAGACTTTAGCCATATTGACTACACAAACATTAAAATATCTTCACTAAAAAGCTACATTAAAGACACATCCAGCGACTTAACTTCTCTTTTAAATACAAAATTCATTCCCTTTTCCCATTCCTTTCCCTCTCCTTCTTGTATGTTATGTATATACTTACTTAATTTTATGACTCTGTTATTGTTAACAAACATTCTGCGAAAACCTGTTATTGGAGCTTTTTTTAAACATTAAGATTTGTACATGTATAAACTGTTTCTCTGTTGGTTTTCCTAAAATAAAATAAAATAAATAAAATAAAATAAATAAAATAAAGTTTGTGCTCTAAGAACTTATGGGCATTTTGTTAATAAAATTGCATTTTTAAATAGATCAAATGAATTGGATACCTACTTCATTGAAAAATTTCACACCCATAAAGCATTTAATTCATTTGATCTAGAATCAAAAATTAGATTTTTTATAACAAAATACTTAAATAAAACACAGACCAAATGTCACGCAGTTTTTCTTACATCGGTAAGACTATAAATTCCATGTAAAAATAGGTACTTTTGTAAAGCAATACATAGACCAAAAGGTTTCTATTATATGTGGAGCAGTCTCTTCTTTGCAATGATCCAACAATAGCCAATACCTACATAGTTTGTAAATTAACAAAATGTGCGTTCTTTAGGTGGCCTTACCTGCGGCATGATGAGTCAGTGCCTGGCGTCTCCAACCGACTTGGTGAAGGTGCAGCTCCAGATGGAGGGGAGACAGAGGCTCCTGGGCCACCCGCCGCGAGTCAATGGGATGCTGGATGCTTTCATGAAGATACTAAAGGCTGGAGGAATTAGAGGACTGTGGAAAGGTGAGATAATTCTGAACTTTTTAACTGTGTATAAAAAAGCTTTACGCAGCCTATTGACTTGGCCAACGATGATAATAAGCTCCTATGGCCATTTCTTTCTATCGCACTGATATTCATGGTGGAATATTTTTAAAATCCACTTGCTCCGCGAAGTCAGCAGCAGCCATTGAGAACTATTATCAGTTATAAGTACAGTGTATACCAAACTCACTAACTTTACTTTTATTATTTATTGAATCGGCGTTAACATTGTGGAATAAAATATAGAATTATATAAAATAAAACACTTTGAATTTTGGTCCACTGAGTTTATTTTTTAACACGACACATGTTTCGGAACACGCTGTGTCAGTACCTAAACCTTTCATTGTATATTTTATCTTCAGTTTTAAAATACACCTGCCGATGGACAGTACTGCGTGTCCGAAACATGTCGTGTTAAAAAATAAACTATCAGTGGACAAAAAATCTAAGTGTTATTTATTTATATATTTCAACTTTACTTTTGGCTTAATTAAAAGTTCTTAGAATGTCTTTTTAGAATCTTTTACATTATCTCTACTCTATGGTGGAGGTCAGAGTGGGTGTCAGGCTAGCATCAGTCCACTTAATTAACTTTATTCTGCATCCCTTCAATTCCGTAGCATAACTTTTTTTAACATACTAATCGTCGTTGTTCGGGTAATTCTGTCAAATAACATTATAAAATTTGTTCAGGAGATTACACACTTGTGTTACTTATGTTTTTTTTTTTAAATTATGTCTTGTGCTTCAACACATCATAACAGAATATCGATATCTGCCGCCATTCAAAAGCGTTGCTCTTATCACTCTAGACTTATAACAGAAATTAACCGAACAATGGATGCAGTTTTCTCTACAATTTTTTTTTCTGTCAGAACTGATATTTTGGAAATGGCATCACTTATTACTGACACAACGACATAGTGTAATAAATCTATGTTGTGAAATTTTTAGAGTTTCATGGAATGCGCATTTACCACCAACGTCATAATCATCATCATTCAACATCTGCTCCCCATGTGGTGCATATCAATTCCAAAAAACTGCCTCCAAGTCAAGGGATCCGCCGTCGTTTCTTGTGCACCTCACCAAGTCAGGTCCACGTTCCACAGTTCATGGAATAACAAATCGTAAATTGCAAATAAACAATTGTCAACAATGGTGGATTGTCAGCAACAGTTTTAAAGTGGCAATGGCAGTTTGGGTCAAATATTCTCCAGCAGCACAATAGTATCTATTTCCAGGCTCTTTCCCCAGCATGCAGCGAGCCGCGCTGGTGAACTTGGGAGACTTGACAACGTACGACTTGTCGAAACAGTACATCCGCCTGCACTACGGCCTGCCTGACGTGTGGCCGCTGCAGGCCGTGGTCAGCACATGCTCGGGGTTTGCATCGGCGGCCTTGAGCACTCCGGCTGATGTGGTGATGACCAGGTTTATGAACCAGCCCACAGATGAGAAAGGAAGGTACGAACAATCATCATTATCTGTATTGAGAATCGTTATGAAGACCTGTAATATAATATGAGAGACAAAGTATTATCACAATGGCGCAGGTGGCCTCCGTAGCTTTATGGCTAAGACACTGGACTCACGAAACGGAGGTTCTGAGTTCGATTCCCTGTGAGAACACCAGAATTCTAATTTGATTTTCTCAAGTTTGGGTATTTGTGATGTTATACCCCTCTGTTTTTTGAGCTCCTGGATTGTTGAGGTGGTTCTTAAAAGAAAATAACAATACCATAGTTTATTTTGTGCCCTGCATTGTACTGAACACTGATTTTATATATATTTTTTTTATCTTAGGGACTAAATGTGTGTAACTATAGTATTTCCAAGTGTTTATTTTACTTTTGACAGCTCGATTATGTATCGATTAAGGATGTCCTAATGCGTTACCGAATCGATTTCTCATAAAAATCGACTTTATTTATGAAGAAGTTTTAATCAATTTAACACATTTATATTTTATTTTTGCTCAACATTTTGTAGTTTATTAAACATACTCAGACGTTTAAAGCAGAGTTTATATTACGAAAGCGCTGTCGTAAAATATTTTTTTTTTTAACATTCTTTATTCAATAAAAATATTACAAAAAATACATAATTTCTTTACAAAAGAAACTTTAAATACAGTTCCCGATAAACTCCTTAATTTGAGTTTGTCATCGGGTGCAGGATCTACAGAAAACCCAAATAAGCATAGTACTATTTTATTGTCGTAATGTAAATTGAGAAATTCTGTGTCGCGACAAACGAAGAAAAAAAAACAAATAGGTTTTTAATTTAAATCACGTTTTATATTTTTCATGGAAAAAAATCGACTTTAATAATCCTCGTTGCATAAGTAGGCTCAATAAACAATCGATATCGATAAATATCGGAGCTAAAGAACATGTCGCTTCACTATCGTAAAGAAAAAAACATGAAGTATTGCATTTTTCGGTCTATGGTTGCCTGTCAATAATTACGGAACTTTATAGGCGCCCATGTGTCAAAGGTAAATATAAACGCTTGGAAGAGATATAGCATAAAAACTTATGGAATAATTTCAAGAAAAAAGTGGCCATTACGTCATATCATAGTAGATATATTATAGTTTTTGAAACATGCACTTGAAAATATTATTATGATTGCAAAAAATTTATAAAAACCAAACTTTTACAGAGGTCTCTACTACACCTCGTCGTGGAACTGTCTGAAGAAAACTGTCACTGGAGAGGAGTTCTGGCCCTTTACAAGGGCTTCATTCCCGTGTGGTTCCGCATGGCACCCTGGGCAGTTATGTTCTGGTTGACATTTGAACAATTTAAAGTAATGATGTCGACTGCGCCATCATAAAATATGCAATATTAGGCGGCGTCTGTACTGTGATGGCCAAGACGTTGGACTTAAAACATAGAGGTTTCGGGTTGGAGTCCCGGTGAGATCACAAAGTCAAAAGTGTGATGTTGTTTACTTCTATTTTTTGGTCCTTTGGCCTGTTAAGATAGATAAAGTTGATTGATTTGTCAATAGGTGTGTAGAGGCAAATACAACAATCGCTTTCTGGAGATTTAAGTAAGCGACAAACAATACAAGTTGCAGTGCTTGATTAAATATGTAAAAATAAATTATTTTTGAATTTAATTTTGCTGGTTTATTTTTTATTTTCATATTGTCACCAACCCACATTTTTTTAGGAAATTATGTTTTCGCTCCGTGTTTACAGTATTAAAGAGGGCGAATCAAATTCACACTCCTCTACGATTTTTTTAATTTTTCAAATAAAAAACTGTTAAGGTTTTCTTAAAAATAGTATTTTAAATTTTAATTACATTAAGTCCAAATTGAATGCACAGGAATTCATAAGGATGCACAATGTTATGAAGATCTGTAAATATTGCGAGAACGATGATAATAATATAATAAAAGGGAAAATAACATAAATTTTCCATTAACAACATTTTGAATGTATACAAATACTTGTAGATAAATTACTGGATTATACCCATTGCTGGGCTGATATCTGATATTATTGATATCCCAACAGAGACAGAGAAACTCTGGAAACGAATGTGGATTATCTAGTTATATCTCCACATTCGTTTCCAGAGTTTCTCTGTCTCTGTTGGGATATCAATAATATCTAAATTTCCTTATTTTTAAATTCTGTAAAAATGTATTTAGAAAGTAGTTTTTAAAAATCACCGAAAAAATTTAAGAACCTTTTTATGTCTTTCCAGAGCAACAGAATCACTTCTTTAACACTCAAACCTCTTCCTTAACAGGTCATAAGCCCTGTAAACGCTCGTAATATCCATATTCCTTAATTGGAAAAAAATTCTACTTGATGATTTATTAAGCGCTATTTTTGCGAAAAAATCGCCTCAAGAGCGCTGTACAATAAAGAGACTAGATCACAACACCTTGCAGCTACCAAGCGCATGGACGATTGGGATTTTTTCTAGCCTCCTACAGTTTTAAAACAGATTTTAATACATGATATAAAAAAATATTTTAAAAGTCAATACATACTTAGATTATAATGATGGATTATGTGTAAACGGATATAACTTTGTAGGGAGATAGATTCTTGTTTGCAGCTACTGAGCGCATGGACTATAGATTCTACCCCCTTATTACAAAAAATTTGAATTGTTAAAAATAGTGAAAGGTGATATATATTTATTTACCAATAAAAATGAATTAACATCGGTTTTATAATAGTATAACGTGGTCATCTTATTGCTCCCTATCATAATTCTTCCCATACACACCCCTTTTGGATATGCAGTTTTGGATTGCACAAACTGCCTCCAAGCCAAGCGAACTCAAAATTACATTCCCGTACAATGGGTCCCGTATAATAAGTCAAACTCCCACCTAGTTCTGACGCAAAACTGCACTACGGGGATTGTCAACAGCGAACGATTCATTTTGTAACGCCCGCACGACCCTAATAAAAATTTTGTTAAATAGGCACACTATATGGTTAATATTAGAATTGGTATATAGTATTATGGCCTGGCCGTAAACGCTGTCGCTTTACGGATGACCCTTAGATACCGTGTCTTGCTTAACGTCCGTATGCCTCTACCTCTGTTTCTTAACAAAGTCAAACCACTGCCACACCTAATATAGAATATGCTCGAAGAGACCCTATTCTGGAAAACTCAGAAAGCCTGCTGCATTTGGGCCCTGGTTATGCCACGCTTATTTTTCGAAACACTCTTGTAGCCATTTTACGATTTAATGTTGATGCATTTTTATAAAGAGGGCGTTATTCAATAATATCAGTTAGGTATTAAACAAAATTTTCGCTTCCACTAAAGCCCGCTATATTACGGGACAGTTTTCTGCGCAGTTTTCTATGCAGTCTGAAAACGGTCCCGTATACAACGAAAACTGTTTAAAAAACTGCGTGCTTATGTCAGATTTAAGCTGACATGACAGTTAATGTTTTTTATGTAAACGTTTAAGTAGACATTGGTTTATTGTATGCTTTTAAATACGTAAAAAACCAATAACATATTTACATTATTAGCTAAATATACAATTTCCTGAGAGCAAACATACGATAATAAAACTTACAATCGCGTTTCAAAATACACATATTTAGCGTGTTTTTTGACAGAAGTTTGACAGAAGACAATGCACAGTTTTCTGTAACAAGAAACGGTGTAGTTTTCTGATCAAGAAACTGTCCCGTATACAGCAGGATACTTCGATTGCCTGTGAACGCACCCTTTGTGTTGGTTTAGAAGTTCATTAGGATTCTTCATATAAAAACGTACCGTCTCTCTTGGGGACGGTGTAGCGTAGGTTTTATTGTTATAGCAAAATGAGTATGACAAATGATTAGCCCACTCGTAATAAGTTAATACAGTATTAGTCGATACTAAATATCCTGTTTTTTATCCGCTGTATGTCACTACGAACATTGTCTATCAATGTCGTGCACCTGGATACGACCGCTGCCGCGGCGCGCGCCCGCGCAGGCTCGGGTATCATGGTAGTTCCGGGGCCGGATACCCTGCGAGAGCGCTGGTTAACGATCTATTCTCTGCCTCGGCTTAGCTACAAAAAGGCAAAAGTATCCCAGTACGCAAAAATAATCTTGCAGACTTGATGTGATCTTGACAAGTCGACTACGACAGCAGCAACGTTTAAGTTCTTATGTTTGGAGACTTGAGCCAGTTGTGGATCAAACTCTTTAGGCAATTGTTATGGAATCCTTAAAATAACGACTTTGGAAGTAATCCATTTTTGAAATAATCAAAACTCATGTTCGGTAGCCAAATGTACTACCACTATGCTACGAGGCGGACATGGCGGTATGGCCTAGAAACGAAATGAGTAATAATAAAATATACCCTATTATTATTTATATTAGATATTACCATAATTTTTCAAATAGTAATTTTAGGAAAGGAGAAAGAGAGGCCAAAACTAAATTTTAGCTGAATACCTAGTATTTAGGTATTTTAATATATAAAAGATAATAATGCGTTCCTCAAATAAAATATGAATATGAAATATTAATGTGTTTTACGGAGAGACCCACAGTAAATCGCCATAAAGTGCGTTAAATAAACTACCTGGCGGGTAAAGAGGTAATTCCTTACAAATACCTATTATTTACATTATCTTAATTATGTTGGGATATTTACTTGTGGATTTATTTTATAAACTGTTTCTATAGTTTTGGTGGTAAGTTTTGGTGTTTTCCAGGAACAATTATTATGTTAGTGCGTTCCCTTAGTAATTTTATGTGAAAGGGTATTTATACACATACCTGGATATAATATTTTATTGTCAAAGGTGAGCTTAATGGATTTGGGGTAATGTTAATGCGGGAATTTTTGGTAAATTATAAAAATGGTTATTATTATGTATGTTTTAAAATCTTTTTCCAATATTGTTAATCCCTTATGAATTGTCAAATGTAGGTTTACAATTTGAATGCTTTTAACCCCACCACCTTTCCTGTTATTATGATTAAAATATGTGTATAAATACCCATATTAGAGTATTTTTGGGTTAGTGTTAAGTGTGATTTTTCAGGAGCCGGAGTGCTCTCTGTTTGAGGATAGCGGAAGCTATCGAGTGTTTTTTGTTCATTTTCAGGAGCCGGAGTGCTCTCTGTTTGAAGATAGCGGAAGCTATCGGCAGTGTTTAGTGTTTATTTTCAGGAGCCGGAGTGCTCTCTGTTTGAGGATAGCGGAAGCTATCGGCAGTGTTTTTTTTTTGTGTTCATTTTCAGGAGCCGGAGTGCTCTCTGTTTGAGGATAGCGGAAGCTATAGTTAGCCGGAGTGCTCTCTGTTTGAGGATAGCGGAAGCTATAGTTAATTTTTAAAAGGCCGAGTGCCACTATTTTTGTGCTAGTTTTAAAGTAGTATTTTTTAACCATTTTTTAAACTTGTCTAACTAACGTTGTCTAACTTCTTTTAACTGTGTTCAATTGTCTGTATCTCGAATTTTCTGACATTTAATGTAATAAACAGTGTTAAAAATCGAAAAGTGACTTTATCTACCCCCCCGAAGACGGACGGACCCAGTCGACGACGAAGTGCCGTACCCCTGGAGTATACAAAAGCTGGTCCTTCGAGAAACCGGATCGGTATCTTCAAGATGCAGTCGCGTTCGTCTGTCGTCGGAGTGTGATAATGGGAGCGTCGCCCGCGGGATGACGCCTTGTGAGCAATCGGCGAAAAAGTTGAGAGTGACCAGAATGAGATCACAGCTACGAATTGCTCAAGAAAAAGCAATGTTGGAGCTAGAGAATTCTAGAATAGAGCAAGAAAACGCTAAAATACAACAAGTAATAAATAAAAATAGGACTCAATTAGCTATATTAGCTGTTGAAGAGAGTCTTCTAGACGCTGAAGAGGACCACAACGAGATCATGAGAGGATCCTCCAGGATGTCTATCCGATCGATATCAGAGGGGAATATATCTAGACATAGTCCCGATCGTGACCAGGAGCAGCTGCTGGAACAAAGCATTTTAACGAGGAACCAGGATGAACTCCGATTGCGGGAGGAGAGGCGGTTATATGATGACCGTATGCAGAGCTTTGAGAGACAAGGTCCCTCAACATCTCGCCCACCAGCACAACAGGAGGAGTGGCGTACAACGAGCGCGGGGCGGGAGCCCTGGCAGCAGACGGAGTTCCCAGGCGGCCAACCAGCTCAGGAAGTGCAGCCCAGGAGAGGCGGCACCTACCGCCCGCGCCGCGTGATGAAGCTCACGGCGGCCAACAACGCATGGAGAACTACTCTCAGCCGATCGTGATGGACGAGAATCGTTTCGCGGATACTTTAGGTAAGGCATTATCTCTTTATTCCGCCAAACCTAAGGCTGAAGACTTGCCCGTGTTTTCAGGAAATCCCGATGAGTGGGTCTCTTTCAAAAACATTTTTCATAATACGACGACTGAATATCAAAAAGTTAAAGATGCGGAAAATTTGTATCGCCTACAGAAAGCTTTAAAAGGCGAGGCGCGCGAGTCGGTCTCGGCGCTTTTGATGTCACCCGAAAATGTTAGGGATATAATCATTACTTTGGAAAATCTTTTCGGAAACACGGATATTATAGTACAAAAAACAATTAAAGAATTACGTGAATATCCCAAGTTAAATGAAAATATGGGCTTTGATGGAATTCTGCGCTTTGCGTGTAAAGTTAAAAATTTAGTTTCATCGTTAAAAGCGTTTAACAAGATAGGGCACCTTCATAATCCTGATTTGCTATCTATTCTTGTATATAAACTTCCTAATAATGTTAAAGGATTATGGATGTCTGACAGTAATAGACAGTTTAGTGAAGAACCGGTACTTTGCTACTTATCGGCGTGGCTAGAGGAATTGGTAATAAAATCTAAAAGTTCGGGTCTTAATTATGATCCTGTCACCCGAGAGATGATAAACACAGTAGAACAGTTAATCTACCGGATCTACCCTATAATAAATATCGTAGTAATAATACCAAGTATAGGAAGGAAGGGCAATTCAGAACATATGCGTGTAATAGTACATCACAAAAGCGGTGTTTTAAAGGATGTAAAACAAATATCGAGCACGATATTTGGAATTGTTCAGGGTTCAAAAAATTGTCGGAAGACCAAAGATGGGATCTCGTAAAAGACAACAAACTCTGTTTTCGGTGCCTGAATAAAGGGCACTCATTCGGTAAGTGTCCAGTGAAACTAAAAAATTCCAGTCAAAAGTATCATTATCTACTTAGAAAAAGTCGAGTTGTAATAACTGAGGAGGCAGGTAGCGAAAACGATGCTAATGAATTAGTAACCAATACACGGGAGAATAATAGGGTGCTGTTAAAAATTGTTCCAGTTACGGTTTATGGCCCATCAGGTAGTGTAGATATTGATGCTTTATTGGACGACGGGTCAACTGTGAGTTTACTGGAGCAAAATATAGCTGAACTTATCGGTGTTAGTGGGCCTGTGAATAATCTTACCCTTCAAGGTGTAAGTAATATGAGTTCTAGTGATTCGACTTCTATGATGTTAAAAAATTTAAGAGTCAAAGGAAAAAATGAATGCGATACATTTACAGTAAATGTTAGGACAATCACTAAGTTAGAATTACCGAAACAAGTAGGGATACCCAAAGAATACGTCGATAAATATCCACATATGGAAAAGGCTCCGTATATTTACGGCCACGCAAGACCGCGTATGCTTATCGGCCAAGATAATTGGCACTTAATTATTTCGAGAAAGATTAGACAAGGCCCGCGAAATACTTTGTCTCTTTCGTATACCAAATTAGGTTGGGTAGTATTAGGACACGTCTCAGCTTCTCAGGAAACAAAAGGACGTGAAATTAGCTGTCATATTTCAGTAGAACAGAATAAAGAATTACATGAACTAATAAAAGATAGTTTTAAAATAGATGATGCCGGAATAACATCGCAACCGCGAATTTGTAACGATGATAAGCGTGCTTATTCCATTTTGGAGAAAACCACTCGTTTAAAAGAACGGTGTTGGGAAACTGGGTTGTTATGGAAGGATGACAATAATTATTTTCCGGATAGTTTTCCAGTAGCAGAAAAAAGATTACATAATTTAGAAAAGCGTATGGATAACGATGCTGATCTTTCTAAGGCGTATTGCGATAAAATGAATCATTTATATAAGTATGGGTTACGCGGAAAAAAAATTACAATTGACAACATACCCGAGGATAAACGATGGTACTTGCCCCATTTTGCAGTTTATAACCCTAACAAGCCAGGCAAGTTAAGGTTAGTTTTTGATGCTGCAGCCAAAACCAGAGGAGTGTCATTGAATGATAGACTCCTAACAGGTCCTGATCTTTACAATTCACTGTTAGGAATGATATTTAAATTTAGGCAATATACAGTAGCTTTCACGGCAGACATCCAAGAGATGTTTTTTTTACAAATTAAAATTAAAGAAGAGGACGTTCCTTGTCAGTTATTTTTATGGCGAGGAATGGATCGTGATTCTCCTCCGAGTATTTATGCAATGAAGTCAATGATTTTTGGTGCTAGATGCTCACCTTGCTCTGCACAATATGTTAAAAATAAAAACGCGGAGAGATTTGCTATAGAATATCCAGAAGCTGTTGAAGCGATTGTTAACAAACATTACATGGATGATTTTTTAAATAGCACTGATGACGTGCTTGAAGCGAAAAAGAGATAATAAGGCAAGTTCATTACATTCACAAACAGGGTGGATTTAATATAACGAGCTGGGCGACAAACCATCCGGAAGTATTAAAGTCAATACCCTTAGCAAATAGAACCCAACAAACAGTTAGTTTTGAAAAAAAGGAAACACCTATGCAACGAACGCTGGGTTTACAATGGGACCCAAATACTGACATGTTATCTTTCGATTTAGGCTTTAAGAAAATATCATGTGAAATTATTTCCGGTCTAGCTAGGCCATCCAAGCGAGACATGTTACGCGTTATCATGTCGATATTTGATCCTCCCGGATTTCTCGCTCCGCTAACAATTCGGTCCAAGATATTAATGCAAAATGTGTGGCGATCAGGAACAGATTGGGATTGTAAATTAAATGATCGTAATCACGAGGAATGGTTACGCTGGCTAGAAGATTTAAAGCGGGTTAAGTTCGTTAAAATTCCCCGGCATTATGAAATAGATTGTAGTGACAATTTAGTAGATAGGCAATTACACGTTTTTTGCGACGCGAGTGAAAAGGCCATTTGCTGTGTTGCATATTGTCGAGTCCAAAATAGACACGGTAAAGTATTTGTGAATTTTATAGCATCAAAGACGAGAGTGGCACCGATAAAATCAGTTTCCATTCCGCGCCTCGAATTACAGGCAGCTCTCTTAGGAAGTAGATTATGCAATACCATAATTGAGGAACATTCCATCAAGTTTGATCGCAAGTATCTTTGGACGGATTCTACAACAGTAATGTGTTGGCTCAAATCAGATTCCAGAAATTTTAAGCCGTTTGTTGCGCACAGACTGGGCGAAATAGACGAGCTAGTGGGTACGGATTGTTGGCGTTGGCTTCCCTCGGAATCAAACGTTGCAGATGAGGCAACAAGAGATGATTCAGAATTAGATCTATGTTTGGAAAGCAGGTGGTTTTCAGGCCCAGATTTTCTGGAAGAATCGCCAGAAAAGTGGCCCATTGAGAAAGGAAATAAAAGGAGGTGCGACGTAATAAATAAAGATGAGTTAGAATTAAAGCCATCGGCAATATTTATTGTTACGACAGGGGAAGGCTTAATAGATGTATCGAGATTTTCGAAATATTTACGGCTCATTAGAGCGGTAGGTTATGTTTTTAAATTTATTAATATTTGTAAACGTGCATCAGTCGATAGCACCTTAACCGTTGAGGACTTAATAAAGGCGGAACGGTTCTTAATAAAAGAGAGTCAAAAAAGATCATTCGCCAAGGAAATCGCTTTACTTAAAAGCGATAAAACATTACCGACCGAAAGTAAGTTAAATAAACTAAGCGCCTATTTAGATAAGGACGGTATAGTTCGAATGCAGGGACGTATTGCTGCAGTAGAAGATGTAAAACTGAGCACAGTATTTCCAATTATTATTGACAGTAAGGACAGATTATCGTTTCTAATAATTAGTTATTTTCATGAAAAGTTAAACCACAGTGGCGTTGAACATGTTTTGAATGAATTGCGACAAAAATATTGGATTTTAAATGCACGGCAAACAGTAAGGAAGGTCAGTTATTTGTGTCAAATATGTAAAAATATGAGAAGTAAGCCGAAGACTCCATTGATGGGAAATCTTCCTCTTGAGAGACTACAGCACCATATCCGTCCATTTACTAATACTGGTATGGATTATTTCGGTCCAATTAAAGTTACTATTGGACGCCGTAACGAAAAACGATACGGCGTCTTATTCACGTGTTTATCCACCAGAGCTGTGCATATCGAAGTGGCAGAAACACTAAATACGGATTCGACAATCATGGCTATACGCCGCTTCATAGCGCGACGCGGATATCCGACTGTTATTTGGAGTGATAACGGTACTAATCTACATAGAGCAAACATGGAACTTAAAGAATCACTGGATTCTTTAAATCAAGCTAAAATCTTAGAGCAGATGACAGTTAGGAAAATAGTGTGGAAGTTTATTCCCCCGGTAAGCCCAAACCACGGTGGCGCTTGGGAAGCTTTGATAAAATCAATCAAAATAACGTTTAATAAGATTTTAAAGGAACAGGCACCGAGAGTTGAAACGTTACATACGTTACTACTGGAAGCAGAGAACATCGTAAACAGCAGACCCCTAACTCACGTCTCCTTAGATAACAAAGACTTTGATAGTCTGACGCCGAATCATTTTTTATTAGGCTATAATTATGATTCCCCAAGTGTTGGAATATTCCACAAACAGGAATTGTGTTTAAAACGGCAATGGAGAATAGCGCAATGTTTCGCCGACCAGTTCTGGAGTAGGTGGGTGAACGAATATTTACCGACATTGGTAAAACGTTCTAAATGGCACAAAAGAGTACCACCAATTAAAGTAGGCGATGTAGCTATTCTCTGTGATAATAATCTGCCACGTAATACGTGGCCGAAAGGAATTATCACTAAAGTTTATTCAGGATCCGATGATCAGGTGCGTGTCGTAGAGATAAAGACAAGTGCAGGGGTTTATCGCAGACCGGCAAGTAAAATTGCTGTGTTAGATGTAAATTAAATTTAGTTTTTACTATTAGTGAACCTTTGTTCACGGGGAGAAGTATGTTCAGGCCAAAACTAAATTTTAGCTGAATACCTAGTATTTAGGTATTTTTTAATATATAAAAGATAATAATGCGTTCGTCAAATGAATATGAAATATTAATGTGTTTTACGGAGAGACCCACAATAAATCGCCATAAAGTGCGTTAAATAAACTACCTGGCGGGTAAAGAGGTAATTCCTTACAAATACCTATTATTTACATTATCTTAATTATGTTGGGAATATTTACTTGTGGATTTATTTTTATAAACTGTTTCTATAAAGTTTTGGTAAAGTTTTGGTGTTTTCCAGGAACAATTATTATGTTAGTGCGTTCCCTTAGTAATTTTATGTGAAAGGGTATTTATACACATACCTGGATATAATATTTTATTGTCAAAGGTGAGCTTAATGGATTTGGGGTAATGTTAATGCGGGAATTTTTGGTAAATTATAAAATGGTTATTATTATGTATTTAAAATCTTTTTCCAATATTGTTAATCCCTTATGAATTGTCAAATGTAGGTATACAATTTGAATGCTTTTAACCCCACCACCTTTCCTGTTATTATGATTAAAATATGTGTATAAATACCCAATAGACCCATTTTCAGGAGCCGGAGTGCTCTCTGTTTTTAGCGGAAGCTATCGTTAGTGTGTTTTTTGTTCATTTTCAGGAGCCGGAGTGCTCTCTGTTTTCGTTAGTGTTCATTGTCAGGAGCCGGAGTGCTCTCTGTTTGAGGATAGCGGAAGCTATAGTTAGTGTTCAGTGTTAATTTACAGGAGCCGGAGTGCTCGCTGTTTGAGGATAGCGGAAGCTATCGGTAGTTAATTTTTAAAAGGCGAGTGCCACTAGTTTGTGCTAGTTTTAAAGTATTATTTAAGACCTGTCAAGAAATTCTCACTAAAAACAGTGGGTAAGCTAAGTAATTACGATTTTAATGATGGATTAAATTACTAACTTTTTAATCTATTCAGAAATGACGAGCGCCTCATTAACATAACGGGAACCTTTTCAAACCGGAATTTAACAACAATCCCAATTAAAGTTTTTAGGTTCTAGCAGTTACCTTCAATAATAATTATTCTTGATTTTCCTCATACCAGATATTGAACTATTGACCCCAAGGAAAAGTTCTCAGGCTTCGATATATGAAGACCAACTTAATGCCCTGTAATCTGTGATATGTAAATGTAAAATCCATATGTTTCTCGTATATTGATAGCGGTCAAACAATTTTATAATACTTCTTCTCCCAATTATTTAGTTGAAGACATGAGACCCATAGTAAATATTTATTTTAGCCTGCAACTATTCATCACTTTGTATAATATATCGAGTAAACGTATATCGTATACTCAAATGGTTGTATAAAGTATGCACTACTAAAATTTAAATTGATAAAAATGTATAATAATATCTACATTGGAAAATTCATATCATTTTCTTATTTCCATTAAAAATGTGTTAAAAATCTAATTTAAATCAAATACCATTCCAACTAGAATCATTTACTTCAAATTTTTTAAAAGGGGACCCGTGGCATTTTGTTTACTATTTTGTTTTAAAAGCATTTATTCGCGTACATCACGTAAATTCATCCTTTTTTTTATCACAATGATAATCTTAAATTGCGGTTTAGCTTGATGAAAAATTATGCAGAGTTGTGCTGGACTGAAAAAGGACTTAATAGTCTTTAAAACAGTCTAGGGAAAGGGTGGGGATTTAAAACCATATTTATAGCTGCAGACGTAACATAAAAATCTGAATAAGTAATCATTATAACCGGTATCGGGGATGTAGTAAGTACAAAGTGATTCATTTACGTTACACGTTGTTAGATGTTAGAATCATCTAGAATATTAATTAACTGCTACTCGGAATATTATTGCACTGAACTTGTCCATAATTTGCAATGTAACGAAGATAGTTAGCGTGCAGTATAAGAATGATTGCTTGTTGATGGATTCTTCTGATTGGAGAACAAGAACCGGTACATTTGCCATTTGACTACTAGACTGCGCATAATCGGTCATTGTTTTCTAGAAGAACCGTTCATCCGAGAAAAAACATGTAGTTCTGGTAAACCTGCGCTATTCTTCTAAAGATAGCCGAGTAATCAAAGTGATGTCTGTGGCTTTGTAATAAAAGATATTTAAATAATTTCCTTATAAGTTACTGAAACAAAAACCATTTGAGGTAAAATATAACACAAGTCTACATCAGGTATTCTAAAACTGTGACTTTATGAAACGCGTTACCTTCATAAAAAGCGCTTAATTAACACTTTTCGTTGATTTTTTTTCATCCACCTAATAATAAATGTTAAATATAGGGAATTCGGTAAACCAATTGTAGTCCATCTTAAAAACACATTAGATGACGACAACATCGTCTGTCTTACGCATCAGTGCCAGTCCATGGTACCATTTTTTTTTTAAATATTATATCGAAAAGGAAATAAATTTAAATGCAGTCAATATTTTTATTCAATTTCAGTGCGGCAGGTACATATAAAAATGATCAATACTGAACTACAATTACTACTTTCCCTTATCCGCACCGGATGGTGCAAAGTGCACTGAATTGGAACAATATGTACAGTGTGTCTTGATCATTACTATTACAAGAAGGCAAGATAACAAGTCTTACGCTTCAGCGTCAGTCCAGGGTCATGGAAATATTTAATGTGAAAACTTCATTTAAATATTTAATATTGACCCCCATCGGAAATCGAACACGCGACCTTATGCGTGGTAGCCCAAAGCTCTACCACTACACAATGAGGCAGACAAGGTATTAAATTCAGCATAAAAAAAATATGCCATTTATCTACAAATTAGGTAAAGTAAATTGATAAATCCCATAAAAAGCATGAATTTTAGTAAATTTTATGTCAATGTATAAAGAAAAAAAAAAGTATGTCAATTTTATGTAAAATTTATTAAAAATGAGCTAAGGTTTCAAATTCTATTTGATCGTTTGAATCTTATAATAAACGGGCCCTTTGCGTGAAGCGCCGCTTATGTAAATTAATATTGATATTTCCGCTCAAAACGGAATTATCCTCTTATCGCTAGTTCGCTTTTATGGTGTTCTTATACAACCTGTGAGTATGGAAAAGTTCCCCTGTATATGATTTCAAATTCAAAGCGCCTTAAAATACGCTGCAAGGAGTAAGCTATTTTTCCGTAATTTGTGCAGAAACGTCAAGTGCAGATGGTCTCTTGGGATGCAAGTAGATAAATTATTTTTCTACTCCATATATTTAACTAAAAGAACAACTTTCTTAGAAAATGGAAATTCGCTAGTGACTGTAAGCAAGTAAAAATACTAATTTACATACCGACCCCTCCTACGTATAATATCGTAAGCCACAAAATGCGATTTTACAGGAGGAGCATTATTTGAAGGTATTTTCGGTACGTATAAATCTAAATATGGCAATATTTTATAAAAATTTTCCTTATTTCTTAGTTTTGTACACTTTTTTATATGGGTACTTCGGAAAAGAAAAATAAAATGACATACTTACTATAATAAAATTTATATTTTTAGAAAATCAATTTTTATTTCATTGTCAAATATGAAATATTTTTGTAGCTGAACTTTAAATAACCATTTCATTTCAAATTTAGCTGAACACGCTGTTTTAAGACCCTACGTTTTCGACAAAAATACATACCCTAAATTCCCACATCTATAAACATATCGAAGGTGGAAAGGAAAAAGTTACTAAGCGACATAATATGAGCAAAGAAAAATAATACCGAGCGACATGATCAAAATTATAGCGGATACGAAACACCAAATTGAGCTTTAATATACGGAGTATGTTATTAAAATTGGAGTCTCGCTTCCCTGGCAAAATAAATTTAAATTTGAACATACCTGAGAGGTGTCGTACTCCGCTGGTAATATAGGTATTCCTTAGTACCGGCTTCCGACGCACTTCAGAGTCGATATTATTTCTTGTACCACCGAAGCTCTGAGCAACTCAGCGACGCCACTGGAAATTGATAAAGCACGTTTAATATCGTGAAAGCTTTTCAGAATTAAGTATACGGGGAGCATTTACTTTGCACCATTAGGGAGCTTTTAAACCAAGGTGTGGGAGCTTTTAACGTAAAAATGTTTATAATACATGGGAAAATTATTGCCCTGTTTAAAGAAAAATTATGGGTAAGTTCTTTTGAGATTTTAAGCTGGCAAGCTATAATTTTATGATAAATATTTTTATCAGTGGAGCAATTCTGTTTGTTTATGACGTAACGTAAAAAACTTTGTGTGATTATTTAAATACGTCATAAATTTTTGAGTGATAACGTCTATAAATCGATGAACGCCGGCTGCTCACAAGAAAAAAGCATGACTCATTGTCACGTTCCGCCTGAGCCGAGTGTGCAAGCGAGGCGCGCGGAACAAGCGATAGAGGCACGATCGACCTAAGCGTTCGGTTTGTGACGCATTCTATCTCTCTTTCACTCCATCGGCCGATGGCGTCCGAGTAGAAGCGAGACAGCAGCAAGCACACACTAGAAGTGAAAAAACAAAAAATGTGATTATTTATGGAAAAAAATTTTAATTTTCATTAACTCCTGGTATTGTATTATACGAAATAATGATATTTTCAGTTATAATAATTCAATTCAATTCATATAAAAGTATGCTATTTTTTCACCAATGTTTTCTTATGACGTTATCCGTAAAATTATCGTCCCGTAAACGACTATTTTTACCATCGGTCTCTATCTATTGATATACTGTGGAATGATAATGATACACTGTAGTTGGTGCCTCTTCCAACGCACTACCTATGCACCATTGGGTTGCGACTATAAGGGAAAGTAGCTGTAGGTTGTAGTAGTACTAGTATTTCTAGATACATAATGGCATCGAAGGTTAATATTAATATGGGTTGAATTATTAAAAAAATATTTTATTTTAATAGTATTATAGGTAGGATACACGATTATTTTTTAATTTTGATGGTATGGTATGGATATAGCTATGGTCTGTCAAAAAATAACTCGATGTTTCGGAAAAAAAACATTGAAAAGTCGTTCAGCAAAAAAGCCGTAGCAAAAAGTTTTTCGATTGTCTATAAGTGCTGGCAAGAGGGTCGATAAAATTGCTAAGGAGCAAAGGACCAACATTACAATAAACATATTTTTAAGCGATATAAGATATAAGTATGTCTTTATTAAAAGAATTATATGCAATCTTACATGGGTGTAAACAGTACCTACAAATTCTATTATTATTAACCCTGAATGCTTTTTTAATGCTTTGTTATAACATTTTATATTTATAGTAACTAACTAAACTTACTACACCTTCACATCCATTTTCCCCGAAGGGTAGGCCAGAGAGGATAGAACGCCACCCACCACTCTGTACCTTGACGCATACTTCTCTTGCTTCCTCATACATTCATACTTTCTCTCATGCACCGCACGGTCGATTATTACGACTTTCTTACATTGCCCACTTTCAAGCACTTGTTTTTACTTTGATCATGCCATGTCTTTCCGGCCCTTCTCGACTCTACATCCAGGCACAGTCACAATCATATATTTTTTTTATCCGTTTTTTTACATCATCCTTTCGCTCTACATGACCGAACCAACCGTAAAAGACCTTAACTTAATTTTGTCGATAATGCTTATCTCAGCCTTGCATTCTGCTCTTTCTAATTTCAAATTTAGTGCACTACTCATTCGCCTGTGGAGAGATCGGATTTCAACTGCATTCAATCCTACTTTCATCCATATTTTTTCAACTCCATGCTTCGCTTACATACATATGGGAGTCTGGTCACAAGAACTTCCTTTATGCACTGCCCAATTTAGCACTCTTTTGAACAAGCAACTTATTAGATACTACCGACTTTAGCCATGGCACCTTTAACACCATTATATTATTAAAACTTTAATGCTTTGTTTATGTTATATTATTAAAACTGTAATGCTTTGTTATGTAATATTATTAATACTAATGCTTTGTTAGTATTTAAATATAATATTATTGTCTTACCGAACACTTTTTAAGGTTATTTGATTTCTCAATATACGTATTTACGGAATTGCTCCGTCTATAATAAATATATAAAATGAATTCTATTGACCCTATGTATGAAGAAGCCGCATTCAGCCCGAAAAATTTTCTGCCGAATCATTCATTCGACTTTGATCGGCGCAAAAATCCAAGACTAATGGATTTTTTATAACTACAAATCTAATCGCCTTCTCATGTTTTAATAGCAACTTGTTTGTGCGGAAAAGTTTTTTTAATAGACCTACAAATATAAATGACGAAAGTATTTTGCGCGAAAAGTTATCTTCACCTATCGTACTATCGGAAAATAATACCTACTAACTTTCGCAAACCAAACTTTTGTAGTAGTAGGTACTGCAAAAATGTTGTTTGTTTAACCAACATAAATATTGTATAAAATCCGCTTTGAAACTTAAATAATGCATACAGTTCGATAGCTGTCATTCTGAAAAAGCTCTATTTTATAGGATATAGGTATTTAAAAATCATTATGTCGTGTTATTGGAACTGGTAAAATATATACTGAAACCATACCAAAACATTCAACTCTTGCATAATTTATATTATACGAGTTAATAGGATTCGTTATATAATCCGCATTTAATAACAAAAAAACGCCAGTACTGAAATATTATGTTTACGTCACTTTATATTGTCCTGGGGACTGAAAAAGTCAGCATGCGACACTTTGGGACGGCAAGTAATTTTGTACCGCAGATCACTCACCATTCCGAAATGTCGCATGCGACTTTTAGTCGGGCATAGGGTCCCAGGGGTGGGATCCTCATTCAAAACAAACGTTCGCTTGAAAATGTGTAAAGATTTAGTTGGCGGGAAACGCAAACGAAATCCCTAAGTCGCAGCCAGTATTTTTTAAATTTGAGAGTAGAACAATCGGTCCGGGAATAGGAAAATTTAAGGTTCTCGACGTGTTTTCATTGGCCACTGGGCTCTTTGGGTCTGTCACCAGTTCAGGTGAGTGTGGGTGGTGTGTCCCTCATCCCACTACGCCCCCTGCCAGCGGCCGGACGGGACGTGTCCGTGAATACCTTACGGTTTATGGTTATTGCTGCGAAATTGGGAACTCCAGAGATAAATCCGCGGCGGGTGTGTGCTGCAAGAACCCTGCATAACCCGCCATGTCCCGTGTACTGTAAATGTCTCTACTCTCCTGCTACTGCCCGCTGGGGTTGCCGGTGGACGGATTTCGCCAAACTCTATTCCAATACCTTTACGGTTTTATGGTGCCCTCGGAGGTTAAATGAAGGAACAATTTCGTGAAAATCGTTCGAATATTATCGTCATGCGATTTGCGGCGGCTAAATCGACCATTTGGACTTTCTATCTGTAATATTATAGTTGAGTATTTCGTATTGACTCATAAAAAAAAACTTTTTACACAAGTCACTGCTGCATAAAAATTAAGAAGCGAGTAGGGTTGCAGTTATTAAATAATCAATGATTTTTACAAAAAATATTTATGATAATGCCCTAAGCTAAGGTATTTATACGGCATCTTCCTATTCTACGTATTAAATCTAATTTTTTAAAAAATAACCCTTTCTTTGGTACCAACATTAATTACAAAAAACCCTTTCTTGTGTTTGCTTATTTATTTTATTATCTTGAACCCCACTCCTTGGGGAATAATTAACCCCAATTATTTAGGATTAAAATCGTTTCAACAACTCTGCTGTTTTCCATTCGATGCGATGCAAAGATTTGTAGCCTTCAATAAATGGGAAATGTATGATCCCTGGATTGTTTCGGCTTGCAGTTTCAGGGCGATTATTCTTTGTAAAATATATCGTGTTTACGACGTCACGCGATATACTTATATCATGCCTGCTACGTCACAAAAAATCATAATAGAATACCGGATTAACTGGTAGCCGAGGATTAGCCATAGATAATAGAGGCACTGAATGCATTATCCATGTCTACCCAGAATTTTATTTTATAATGTGACAGTATTCTGTTTTAATATAGGTATAAGTCAGTATTCTATTTTATAGCGTGCCGACGTTATAAACGCGAGAAATTTCTCAGATAATAGGAGCCCAGGCGATGCACCTCGTATGTTTAGACCCCCATATTTTATTTTACGGACTCACCAGATTTACAGGGCCATAAAAGATCACGGTAAATACATACAATGGAAATACACAAACATTCGGGAATCATCCCCGCGGGATCTTATTCGTATTTTCACATTCGGGCGAATAGGAAAATATTCATAAATCCGGTTCGCCTACACAGCAGATTTTGTATAAAAAATTGTCAGTTCGATCAGAAAAACTCTAAAAAGCTCTCTCCCTATATTTGAACGCTTTAAACTTTGTATCAAATGTGAACTTTGCAGATTATTTTTGATGCCGAAGATTATTTTTGAACGTTGAAAGTTCGTATGTAAGTAATATGCATATTGCGTCGTTTTCATTCCAAAATTATAAGGTCATTATTAGGTACATAAAAAGTCGAAGTAATTATATGGAGGTACTATAAACCTTCTACTATAAACTTATATTATTTAAAGGCAAGACCTTTACGTATACATGGTGTAACAAAACTCGATGTACATGCGGGAAACCAGTGAATCTACCTCATATTTGGAGTCGATTTTGTGGAATAAAATGTTTTGATTTGACGTATAGTTTTCGAGAAAATTGAGAACGAAGTTTTTTTTTCGATAAAATTTGCTCCAATTATATGTAGATTCACCAGTTTTCGGGTTGTACTACGAGTTTTGTTCCACCATGTATAACTATCAAAATGTGTTACACACAATCGGACCAGATTCGCATATTTCACCAAAAAAAAATGTAGTTACGTAGTTTTGTCCCGCCTAGTCCGTGGTTAGTAAGTATGCGCGTAGCGCAGCACACGAAATTATGTCGCGGGATCGTTCCGGCGTGGGTCAATGTGAAATATTAACTAGAAATATATTTTTTTTATTACACAACAATACTCCATATTATATACGCGTATGATACCTTAGGCTGGAACTCTGGAGAATTCTTGTTTACGTTATGTAATCAATTATCTCCAGTTCAGCAGGAGACTGGAAGGGACCTTCTGGACCATTGAACTGGAGACCTAGAGCTGCATAGAAGACCTGTCAGGAAGACCATCAGAGTTGGACAGTTGAACATAAAAAGTGCTGCAGGATCAGCGATGGCAGCTCGCGGCCCAGAGACAGAAAGCAGTGGACCAATATGGGGGAGGCCTATGTCCAGCAGTGGACGAACAAAGGTGATGAAGAAAGAAGAAGAAGAAGAATCATTTATCAAATTACAATAAAAACAATTTTGAATGTGTTTTATACATTTATGTCAGTGAATTATTCTTAAACTCCTATGCGAATGAAATTGGAATACGTGGCATATTATACAAAATAAAAAAACTTTACTGGGTGGATATTAAGGAGGATCATAAGGAGGCGAATGTGGAATGCTGTAATAAGTCAAGTGACTCAGCCAATGACAAGTTTTAATTCCCTGTAAATGCTTTTTATATTCCTCGATTACGCAATATTCCTTTGCTTAGAAAGAGCTGAACATATTTGCTGAAATATTTTAAAAAAAAAAAAAACAACTGTTATCCAAAGCGGCGATTGGGAGTAATTGAAAAAAATATGAAATTTAAAGCCGAAGCCTCCATTGAGGGGAAAATTCTTCCCCTTGGAGAATTACAGCCCCATACCCGTCCATTTACTAATACTGGTATGGAATATTTTCGGTCCAATTAAAAGTTACTAGTGGACGCCGTAACGAAAAACGATTCGGCGTCTTATTCAACTGATTTTTCCACCAGAGCTGTGCATATCCGAAGTGGCAGAAACACTAAAATACCGGATTCGACGATCATGGCTATACGCCGCTTCATAGCGCGACGCGGAAATCCGACTGTTATTTGGAGTGATAAACCGGTACTAATCTACATAGAGCAAAACATGGAACTTAAAGAATCACTGGATTCTTTAAATAATCAAGCTAAATCTGAGAGCAGATGACAGTTAGGAAAATAGTGTGGAAGTTAATTCCCCCGGTAAGCCCAAACCACGCGGTGGCGCTTGGGAAGCTTTGATAAAAATCAATCAAAATAACGTTAATAAGATTTTAAAGGAACAGGCACCGAGAGTGTTGAAACGTTACATACGTTACTACTGGAAGCAGGAGAACATCGTAAACAGCAGACCCCTTAACTCACGTCTCCTTAGATAACAAAGACTTTGATAGTCTGACGCCGAATCATTTTTTATTAGGCTATAATTATGATTCCCCAAGTGTTGGAATATTCCACAAACAGGAATTGTTGTTTAAAACGGCAATGGAGAATAGCGCAATGTTTCGCCGAACCAGTTCTGGAGTAGGTGGGGTGAACGAAGAATATTACCGACATTGGTAAAACGTTCTTCTAAATGGCACAAAAGAGTACCACCAATTAAAGTAGGCGATGTAGCTATTCTCTCGTGATAATAATCTGCCACGTAATACGTGGCCGAAAGGAATTATCACTAAAGTTTATTCAGGATCCGATAATCAGGTGCGTGTCGTAGAGATAAGAAAGACAAGTGCAGGGGTTTATCGCAGACCGGCAAGTAAAATTGCTCTTGTTAGATGTAAATTAAATTTAGTTTTTACTATTAGTGAACCTTTGTTCACGGGGAGAAGTTATGTTCAGGCCAAAACTAAATTTTAGCTGAATACCTAGTATCTTAGGTATTTTAATCTATAAAAGATAATAATGCGTTCCGCAAATAAAATTATGAATATGAAATATTAATGTGTTTTTACGGAGAGACCCACAATAAATCGCCATAAAGTGCGTTTAAATAAACTACCTGGCGGGTAAAGAGGTAATTCCTTACAAATACCTATTATTTACATTATCTTTAATTATGTTGGAATATTTTCTTGTGGATTTATTTTATAAACTGTTTCTATAAAGTTTTTGGTGTAAGTTTTGGTGTTTTCCAGGAACAATTATTTTCGTTAGTGCGTTCCCTTAGTAATTTTTATGTGAAAGGGTTTATTTATACACATACCTGGATATAATATTTTATTGTCAAAGTGTGAGCTTATGGATTTGGGGGTAATGTTAATGCGGGAATTTTTGGTAAATTATAAAACCATGGTTATTATTATGTATTTAAAATCTTTTTCCAATATTGTTAATCCCTTATGAATTGTCAAATGTAGGCATACAATTTGAATGCTTTTAACCCCACCACCTTTCCTGTTTTTATGATTTAAAATATGTGTAATAAATACCCATATTAGGAGTATTTTTGAGCAAGTGTTTTGTTCATTTAAGTGTGATTTTTCAGGAGCGGAATGTGCTCTCTGTTTGAGGATAGCGGAAGTGCTTCTGTTCTATCGAGCAATGTGTTTTTTTGTCATTTTCCAGGAGCCGGAGTGCTCTCTGTTTGAAGATAGCGGAAGCTATCGGCAGTGTTTAGTGTTTATTTTCAGGAGCCGGAGTGCTCTCTGTTTGAGGATAGCGGAAGCTATCGTGAGTGTTTTTTTGTGTTCATTTTCATGAGCCGGAGTGCTCTCTGTTTGAGGATAGCGGAAGCTATAGTTAGTGTTCAGAGTTAATTTTTAAAAAAGGCCGAGAGCCCACTAGTTTGTGCTAGTTTTAAAGTATTATTTTTTAACCATGTTTTAACTTGTCTAACTTCCTTTTAACTGTGTTCAATTGTCTGATATCTCGAATTTTCTGACATTTAATGTAATAAAACAGTGTTAAAATCGATAAAAGTGACTTTATCTACCCCCCGAAGAAGGACGGACCCAGTCGACGACGAAGTGCCGTACCCCTGGAGTATACAATAAGCATTATCGACAAAATTAAGAAAGGTCTTTTACGATGGTTCGGTCATGTAGAGCGAACAGATGATGAAAAAACAGCTAAAAATTTATATATTATGATGCGACTGTGCCTGGGTGTAGAAATCGAGGAAGGCCGAGAAAGACATGGCATGATCAAGTAAATAACAGAGTGCTTGAAAACGTGGGCATGTAAGAGAAGTCGGAAATAATCGACGTTTGCGTGCATGAGAAGATGTATGCAATGTGGAGGAAGCAAGAGAAGTATGCCGACAGGACCGAGTGGTGTGGCGTTCTATCCTCTCATGCCTATCCTTTCGGGGGAAATGGCGTGATGGTTGAGGTTAGTTAGGTAGTTAATTAGTTAATACCCATATATAATAAAATTTCCAGAAAATAAAAACATGAAATACGGACATAGAATTAAAATTAATATTGAAAGAAATATTTAAGTAATATTAAGTATACAGTGTGAACTGTAGTAGGGTTTTAAAAAAGTTTAACCATTTAGGTCTCTTCCGTTCTTCTTCACTACTACCAAACCATTTTCTAAAAACAGTCTTCGCGTTTTCCTACCCTTTCTAGGTACACTCAGAGGTAGGAAAACCAGCGACTCTAAAGCAGCCCACGACTAAGGATTAGGTATCAGCAGCCCTTTATGGTAATCATTTCAAGAGTAAAAAATCATAACAAGCAAACCTATCTAAGAAACTAAGCAGGATGTTGCCACAGATCAAAATGGCTTGAAATATTACTCATATTTATTTATAACCTTTATAAAACAGGTAACATTTTTAGATTAGAATGATATATTTTTAGAAAAGCTCATACATATACAAACATATATTTTTCCGTAGGATATAAGGCTTCGTTTAGATAGGAATTGTCTAAGTGCAGTTTAGCAATCTTTCGCTTTGTATCTGCAAGACTTATCCTGTAGGTAGTAGGTACTTATCCCGTAATGTAAAATATATTTTATCGTTGGGTTGCATTTTAGATAGGACTTTTTTATATTTTTTTATTATTCGGGTCTGGATGTCTGGGAAATTGAGATTATCGAAATTATACATGCATTTCTTTCGAGTTATACTGTGTTTTAGTAACCGACCCCCGCAATCAGCTGCACAAAATTAGGGACGCGCATTTTGCGGTTTGCGGGCCCTGTGGCTTGGAATGGCTCTCAAACAAAAAGAAGTGCGCAACTTGTTGAGAGCAAAAGTGATGTTTCGAAAGAAAACTTAAGACCCGTTTTTTCTCTAAATCCTTTTGATTAATTTTGATAATGGTATTTTTACTCAGAAATTGTGTTTATCATTCACTTTATAATTTCCCATTTAATTCAATATATGAAGCGCCCTTGAGGTATATTTATACGAAAAACGGCACTATATAAATTATCCATAATAATAATAATAATATTTATGTATTCATATATTTCAATAATATACAATGAATTGACAAGTGTACGTATTTACGTTGTACATAACTTTAATGTATAGTAAAAATACATTTTGACAATTCCGAAAAGCTCACAACTCCTAAGAGATGTGCCCTTTTCGAACTTTTTATGATAAAATGCTGCTATGTCCTACTACAAACAAACGAGAATTTTCAGAAGGGGATTTTAAAAAAAAAGTAAATTTATTTCTAATTTGAGTATTAAGTATAATAAATTTTAAATACCTAAAATAAAAGTTTCGCTTAATGCAGTAAATTGCGAAAAGGGCACATCTCATAGATCTAAAATATCGAAATATATTTTGTTGATTGATTCGGCATTCACTTTGTAACACTTCATACAATGAATTATGATTAAAATAAAACAATGTTATGTGTTACTATTGGTTTATTCTATAAAAATAGAATTTTACCTTACACTACCTGGATTCTCGGGAGTAACGTTCTCCCATCAGACTGGTGAAAAAAAAAAAAAATGAATACAGATGTTATACAGAAAAATACAGAAAAATTAAATTGCAATACTTAATAATCAATCTAAACACTAGGGTAAATATTCTCAAATTACTTCCCTAGACCCCTACCTACCCCTCTCAAGACCCCAGCGTACATCAAAACTGCCACCACTAATAGCAAGCAATTAAATTATCATATATTTTTTTGTACAACTTCTTTTAAGTATTTCGACCATCTACACTGTCCCAAGATGTGTTTTTTCTTATTTTTTTTCTATTTTTTCTACTCACTTCTATGTATCAATATTTATGATACCACCTGTTTAGATTCTTAAGTATTGACAACTTTAATTTTTCTGTACTTCTTTCTGTAAAACATCTGTATTCTAATTTAGTGTCTTTTCCACCAGTCGATGGGAAGAAAGTTACGCTCCCCGAAACCAGTGGTGTGTAGGTCAAATTCTATTTTTATAGAATAAAACCAATAGTAACACATAACATTGTTTTTTTTAATCATAATTTATCGAAAATATACATTATTATAATAAACGCAAACATCAAAATGTTTCTGTAATTTTCGATTATTAATACGCCCCAACATGTTACATTTAACACAAAAATATTTTTGTTAAATACTATACTTGGAAAATAATTCGTAATTTTTTAATTACCATGAATGTTTAAAAATTCGCGACATGTGCCCTTTTCGAAATTGCATGTTAAATTAATATAAATATCAAGAATTGCAAGAATTTGAATGCTGTTGAAATGCGATCTCTCAGGCCAATGTGTGGTTAAAACTATGTATGATAGATGCACTAATGTCGAAATCAGAGCAGAATGCAAGGCTGAGATAGAGCATTTATCGTCAAAATTTATGTACGGTGGATCGGTCAAAAGAATCTGATGAAGTCTTGATAAGAGAAGTGGGCTGGACGTTAGAAGTCGAAGAGGCCCGAGAAGGACATTAGTATGAGTCAAGTTCAAGTGGTCATGTGAAAAGTCGTAAAAATCGGCGTGAGTGCATGAGGAGATGTATCTGGAGGTGGATAGCAAGGAAAGTATGCTAGGACAGATTGGTGCGGCACACTTAGTGTGGTGTCCTATCCTCTCTGCCTACTCCTTCGGGGAAATGACGTGTATAGTTTAGTTAGTTTTAGAATCACATCACGATATTGACTTTACCAATTTTATAAACCGGAGTTTATCATCGAAGGAAAACTTTCAGTGACATTCTTTCAAAGTTCTCAATTTCCAGTGTTTCATGTTTGTTCTCAAGAAATAATGACAGAACGTCAACGTGGAAATACGACCAAAAACTACAAAACGTTTTTCCGCAATTTTCGTTTGATTTTTCTTCCAAGTTTGTATAGAGGAGCCTCTAAATTTACTCGTTTGTACAGTTTTGTAATACAACTTTTTGTCGATTGTTTCTCACGCATTGATAATATCTGTCCCACATTTAAAACAAAAAATTGACCGGTAAAATAAGTCAATAAAGCTAAAAAAAAATATGATAAATGTTCCTCTTGCAAAATTCTATATGAAACTGAATTTACATTTTAGTGTGGTGCCGTTACTGTTTCGATCTATAGTAAATTCTAGAACACTTCATGTTTCCTGCCAGCATGCGGTAGACCGCAACTTCTACAAAGTGACCCTTTTTGAATAATAAAATCAACTTTTTAAATTATGTACACCGGTTAAAAAGGTTAATACTGAGTCAAGGTGTTTGATGCCAATTTAGTATATATACTCGAGACTTTGTCATTTGCGGCATTATGCTTATTGTAAAATTAATGACTGCATTTTGCCAGGCTAAAGTCTAGTTCTATCACATTTATAATACGGAGTTTTATTTTATTATGAGTGTACAACTTGATTCCTGTATAATTTCGCTTCTTGTTTTCTCAGAAACTCAGAAATCATAATAAAAAACAGATAAATTGCCATCTTATTATTTATGAAAATTGTATTATTTATGTTTGTAGGCAGGTAGGTAATACTACTATTTTCTTTTGAAAACTTATTTTAAGTAGTAAAACTGAAAAATAAAAATAATTTTCCATTTTCGAACTATTTTATAGTAACGAGTTGTACTATCCTAGATTTAACGTTTGTAATCACGTGTCTGTTATGTAAAATAATACACTACATATTTTAGTAATTAAATATTGTTTAAATTTTAGAAAAAAATAATATTATTATTGTTATCATGGATAATTTATATGGCGCCGTTTTTCGTATAAATATACCTCAAGGGCGCGTTAAATAATGAATTTAACGGCTCGGGAAATTTAAAGTGAGTGAAAACTCAATTCTGAGTAGAAAATACCATTATAAAAATTAATCAAAAGATTTTGAGAACATAGGTCTTAAGTTTTCTTTCGAAACATCACTTCGCCCTCACAGTTGCGCCACTTCTGGTGGGGAGAGCATTCCAAGCGACTACAGGGCCGCAACCGCAAAAGCGCGCTCTCCAAATTTTGTGCGCTGATTACGGATCGGTACTAAAACCCTGCCTATAGCTGTAGATGTAGCTGATCGAAGTGTGAGAGACGTCTTTCAGCTAGTTTATCTGGAATGCAAAGCTCTTTTAATATTATGATCAACTCCGATTAGTATTATTGTGGATAATTATATATAGTGCCGTTTTCGAAAAATATCCCTTATTTTAAAACGAATAAAACTCATTCTGTGAGTAGAATGATAACGTGTCTGCTTACACTGTTTATTGAATAAAAGCTCCCGCATTTTACGTTTCGCTTCGGTATTGAAACTGAATTTAATTGTAATACGTAATAAACTTTCATTTTAATTCTTCACACCGAGTTGGCGATCAAATCGGTATAATGTTATAGCTTATTACAATAAAAAACAGACCGTTGGTTGGTTGCGCAAGCTGTCATGCGCCATGATGTTGGAAAAACCTTGTTCGATTTTCCCGCTCTATTGCGTGCAACTGTCATGCGCGCGCAGCCGTTCTCTATAGGCAAGGCCGACTATAATATATAGTCTGACTCAGACTATATTATATTAATTCCAGGCAAACTATAAATCGACCAGAAAGATTAAGTTACTATTTTCTACTAGTCTTTTTGATTTAAGTTTTTGTTTTTATTGTACTTTTTGAATCACCTGCATGAATTTTTTAATCTGTAGAAGAAATTTTAATGATCTGCAGTACTTCGAAAAAGAATTTCAGAGAAGTGGCATTCTATTCTTGAAAACTACCGTGCCTTGTGTTGCCTAGTGAGGTACCTACTACCTACCTATATTCACAAATGTTTGGTTACTTATTTATTTTTACAGATTTAATATCTATGAAAAAAAACATTTGCGTTCCTTTTATGATAAACAGATAACCACGAATATGAACATATTAGATAATTTATACCTTGAAATATTAAACTGCACAAACTAAAAAAAGACAAATTTATGAAAAATCGCAAAAATTGTTTCACTGAAATCAGATTTTTAAAAAATTAAATATCTCCAATAGTAAAAAAGTTATTTTTTTCCCTATCATAAACATGTTTATACATGCTCCTTAGATAGAAATGAGGGGGGTCAATTTGTCAATCAAACATTTTTGACCAAAGACTTAGTGCAGTTTAGTATTCACGGTGCGATATGTATTTTCCTATTTCAATTACAGTAGCGGTTTCTCGAAGTGATACATCAAACAAATCAAATTTTACCCAAATCCAGAATTTCATTTTTAAACACTTGTTTCTAACGCTAGCCTCAGGGTAGTCTTAATGAATAAAAAATATAATATTAAATACAATACATATCCCAAATTATTTCTTTAGTAAAAAGAAATCCATGCAATCTTATATTTGCACATATTTCAATTTGAAAATACAATTTTTAATAAAGCTTGTGCTTGAAAATAGAAAAAAAGGAGGGGAGTCGGGGATTCGAAGACGGCGACGCTACCACTGGGCCACCACTTAATGCTTTACTAACCTAACTTCACAAATTAAAATTAGTACCTATGTATTTTGCAAATCGTTCGCTTTATAGCTCTAGTACAAAAATAAAATTTCGCACTCGTCACTGTAGTTCAGTGAAATAGATCCAAGTAACCAAGCTTAGTAATATTTATATAGAAATAATTTTATGTAATGTGTAGCTACTATGTATGTAGTTTGTCGAGTCCGGACTAGTATAACGGAGTCGATATTATATCTTTGGTCGATATGGAAATAGGAGTGTTTATGTGTTTCCCCCGACTGCCGCTTGCGGCGCCATCTACTTCCGAGCGCGCGCGAAAGTGTTTTCGCGGAAAACGCGTGCACGTGTGCTGTCTCATTTGTGGTCGAGTGACACTTGTAAGTCCGACATTGTTTTCCTTCGGAGGCTGCCTCGGAGGGTGCAAGTCCGCTGTCAGGGGCTGCCGTGCGGGCCGCGGTCCGCCGCCCACCGGGAGGCCGTCCCTCCGGCCCTCGGTTGGCTGCTGCCTGCGGGCTTATCGAAACCCCAACTTTTCGCAGCCGTCAAATTCTACGTAAACGCGATCGAAATTATTTTTATTGAATTTTCAAAATGTACTTATATATGAAAACCGTGTGTATTTCTTATAATAGTGTGCAAATTTTTTAGACTACTTGCTTTGAAATCATATTTGTCCGGAATAATAATATTTAAAAACGGTTAAAAAATACCACTATTAACGTATTTTTGCAGATGAAAACAAAAGTATTTTGCCGATTTTAAAATTTAAACAGATCAAATCACCGTTACTGTAAATTTTGGATTTACGTTTTGTTTAAAACCATTTTTGTTTGAGAATTATATTATTCCTTCATCTTTATAGGTAATTTTTTTTTAAATATTGCTAACGAAAAAGTTTAGTATCGACGCAGTGTAAAGTCCGTATGGTTGAGAATTAGCGCCAAAATGGAGGGGAAATGTTTGCTCATTATTACCAGGTGCTGCCGTCGCGTACAGTTCGGCGCAGAGAGTAACTACGGCAGTGTTCACAATGGCTCCCTCGACTAACACGGCAACTTTCTTCCTCGAGGAGATTCGAAGCAGTTTGATCAAATGTTAAAGTTATATCCTCAAGCTCTCAAGTTGAAAGCTGAAAATAAGACTAAGAAGCCCGAGGAACTCATCAAATTGGATAACTGGTGAGTGGAATCGTTTTATTCGCGGAGAAAACGCGGCCGTGTCGTGTCAATGAACTTGCATTGTATGTGTATCTGTGCAGACTGAATACCGAATTGATAGCCTCCCTCGCGGGACTGCATCTCTTCTAGGCCGCGAAACCGCTCATTAAAAATCACCGCGTCACGTGGATCGATGTCAAGTTGACAAATCGGCTATTCTAAATATCAAAAGTATAAGAGGATTCAATTTTCACTTCGTCCCGGTCGCCGTAAAATGGTGGAATTCTCAGTACGCGTCATGGCTGGCCGCTTTTATTGCATTTATCGAGGAGATTTGGTGTTTTCGATTCAATATACCCCTTGCGCTTTTACTTCAAAGTTTAATTAAGTAGCTTTTAGGCGGAATTCGACGTTTTGTATGTACTTTTGAGAAAAGTTAACATTGTGTCGCGTGTAACCTAGCCTACATCCGTTCAAAATGGTGCCCGTATCCAACAAAAGCGAGCCGCTTCGTTATCGCGCATTGTATCGCCGTTTCGAGGTATTTGGTTAGAAAATGAAATCAGGTAGCAGTGTTTTGGGCAGCAGGGGACCTAGGAAGAATGTATTACGATCCACTCCGGTTGCGGGCAGGCCCCAGGCCGCTGGCCCCGGCCGTGTGCCCCCGGCCCGTGCATGTAATTGGCGCGCTGTGTGACGGCATCGTACACAGTACACCTAACCGCCCCATCAGGGAATTTTCCGATTCAGTAAGCGAGTAAATTTAAAAACAAAATACTAAACTTAAGATATAATTTTTTAGTAAATACGAACAAAACTATACTGATCTGTATACGTTAGTCAACTGACGCGTAAACTCGTACGAAAAAAGTTGATTTTTGAAAAAAAGTTTTGAAAGTTTGTAATTATTTACAAAAAACTTTATGTGCCGCTATCTATAAGTTAGCGTAAACTTGTTCTTTCTTTTTCTAATTATGATTCAGTGGAAAATCATTTATGCATTTCGTACTTTCTTTGTTCTCGGAAGTGTGAAAAATAATTGAAATTCTCGGGTCGGCTCAAATAAAACATAACGGTAAAAGTTTCGCGAAATAATGCTATCATGTTTTTGTGTGAATCAGCACTAATGAAATTGGGGTGTGTTTTGAGGTAAAAAAAGCTTCCAAATAACTTGGATTGATAATTGACCCTGGATTATCATGAATATTAAAAATTGATGCGCGACTTCATTTCTTGAATATTATGTAAAATGCCGTCAGTCCATACTTTGTCTTCACAGCTGTCTTTACGTATTAAAGACTCGCCACTTATTTAGAAAATATACGTACGTAGTATTGTAAAGCTTTGATAAATACATCTGGGGGCTTTTGATTGACGATTTTATCTCCCGTAATTTTTTATCATATTTTATATAATTGTGGGATACTTTGGGGTTTAACAATGTATTGTTAATACAAAAATAATCCATACATAACAATAGTAATACAAACGGTTCCCAGTATACAAAATACAGAAACGAACAACTAAATATGTTTACTTACATTAAAATGGGGGATTATAGAAGTGATTATGTAATTTTTATTTCACTAAGACGCAATTATTTCTTTTTAAAGAAAGTATTTTTAGCAGCTTTGAATCCCTAAAAGCTCAAAAATTGCTTTAAACTGCGGATTGCACAGACAAGCGAAATCTTCCTTCCTTTCCTTGTTTCTTATCCTCCATCTAGAATCCTGTGCGAGACACTGACATCTCCTATCCTCCGCGAACGTAACATTACCGACTACCCAGTGACTGCTGGTCTGAGGGTCAGAAAGCGAGCGAGATGGTATCTGCAAGATGGGTAGACCAAATAAAGGAGCTAACAGAGTCCTTTCTAAATGCTTCAATCAATATGGCCCAAGACTGGGAGGAATGGAGGAAATTGGTGAAGTCTATTCGTGTGCAATCAGAGGACCACAACGCCCGGTGCTTAGCAACACGACAAACGAGAAGAATATTAGATATTATTGATATCCCAACAGAGACACAGAAACTCTGGAGCCTTACCTTCACCAATAAAGATTGATTGCCAAAAAATGCTTAACAATCTTTCTACAACAGATGTCACACATAAGCGAAGAAGCGAAAAGCACTTGTTAAAGTGAAAACGGGCAGGATAATTCATAGCTAATAGAAGTTCCGAAATTTGTCATGTATGATTATCAGCTGGTGGGCGGAATAGGGAATGTTGTAATACATCAAGTGGCCCACTTAACCCAGCCAATGACACAGGGTCAAAAGCCCTGTAAACGCATAAATAATCCACATTCGTTTCCCAGAGTTTCTCTGTCTCTGTTTGGGATATCAATAATATCTGATATTAGCCCAGCATGGGTATAACATCAGTAATTTTGTCTACAAGTATTTGTACAGATTCAAAATGTTGTTAAGAAGAATATTGTTCAAATCCATTTATATAAGCTTTATTAGTCACAGTTTAGGAATACAAATATACTTGATTCAATGCAAAACATTGTATAAGAATCGAAGAATGGTACGAGGATTTGTCCTTTCAAAAACTTCGCTCTGCTCAATACAATCTTAGTTGCTGAAAATCATAATCTCAGAGTTATTGGATTCAGTAAGATGAATTTAAAGTACACGAAAGTCAGAATTTATTTCTCTACATTCTTGTAAAGAGGTCAAACATTTGCGGGTTTATCTCTGCCAACCAATTGGTTAAATTAGATATGTATCTCATACAAAAACTGGCGTATTATTAAAAATCTACTGTAAACTTTCTATTTTGGCGCAGCGAAGAATTCAATATTTGCAATTATTAAATCTAGTGTTAATGAAGTTAATAATACAGCATAGTGTTTAACCTGTCGCCCATCATTCTCAAGAGATGTATTTTGTACTGAGATGTTCATGTCGTGAAGGCATGCCGATTTATTTTTATTGAGTAATAAAATATTTGTTTAAAAAAACGCTCCAACTAGAGAGTTTAAATTTTACACTATTTTATTTAAGTTTAATTTTTCATTACGAATTTTCACACGTTTTTAATGAAGCCAGTTTAAGGATGATGGGGGAGCTGCTTGATTAAATTAACATATTTATATTAAAATGTAACGTGTAAATTTGAACAGTGGTGTATTTACGAGAAGTTAGTTGCGGATTAGTTTTTTAGCAGGGTATTCTGTGGTAAGTATGAACTGGGTAGTGTGGTGGTTCCCCCCTCCTGCGGGGTGGCAGGGGGAGGCCACCTGTTGACAGCCCTCCTTGAGAGATAACAGCTGTCACCCCTTATCATGCCATCTCCCTCACTCACACTCTGCTCCCTTCCCCCTCACTGACTGTGTTAGGTGTATATTATACTGTATAAGTATACGTCACCATACTACTACAAAACATTACTATTTTGTTATTTTTTATAATTTTTATGAAATTTAGACGAAAACGAAATTGAAAATAAGTAAATTGCATATTTTCAAACAATATTAATTTCCAAATATGTATTTATTTAAATTTTTTTACACTAAAATAATGATACAAGTTTTTTTTAAATGGTAAATCCATAAGACATCTCATCTAATATAAATGGTGCATAAAGCACTGCATTTCACCAATTGCAGTGTATCTTGATCATTTTATTACATATTAGAGCAGAATGCAAGGCTGAGATAAGCATTATCGACAAAATTAAGAAAGGTCTTTTACGTTGGTTTCGGTCATGTAGAGCGAATGGATGATGAAAGAACGGGCTAAAAAAATATATGATGCGACTGTGCCTGGATGTAGAAGTCGAGGAAGGCCGAGAAAGACATGGCATGATCAAGTAAAACAAGTGCTTGAAAGTGGGCATGTAAGAAGTCGGAATAATCGACGTGCGTGCATGAGAAGATGTATGAATGTGAAGGAAGCAAGAGAAGTGTGCAAGGACAGAGTGGTGTGGCATTCTATCCTCTCTGCCTACCCTTTCGGGGAAATGGCGTGATGGTTAGTTAGTTAGTTAGAGTTTACAACACAATAGTGAGTCCACTTTTCAACAAAAATAACCTTTGTGGTTTTTTATTAAAATATAATTAGATTATTTAAAAATAAAGGCAATTAACAAACACAGAATTTAAATAAATTATACTTGCAGATATGTAAATTTAAATTTTAAAAACATTAGAAATTAAGAGTTGTAATGAAAAAAGTGTTAAATTAGCTCTCCTATAAAATTTGTGTCTTGGGACTCATTGTGCTGTCAACACTCAATATATATGCAGCAATATGATCTGTCTCACGCTTCAGTTCAGGCACAAGGTGCCAAATATGAAATATTAATGATTTTTGTTTACTGCAATATTTTAAGAAGTACACAATAATATTTTGTTTACTTAAAAAATCCAGATTTCCTCAAAATAATCTTCTTATTTGATGGGAGTGAAAATGTAGAAGGGTTTTATTTCCCTCTGAATGTTGTAGGCTAAAATATCACAGTATGTTTTATCTTTACACGGAATCAGTTGATAAGCGGGCCTTATATTACTCGTTTGACATTGTGGTGTGTTCTCCACTACATACTATTATCATATTTATACTTCTCTTTTCCAATCCTTTATACGTGTGTGTTTATGCTTTCACAAAATTTAAATTTATAGCCACTGTTACAAATCTCACTGCGACATTTTTTTCAATATAAGTTCTTTTTCAATTTTATACCGTAAGCCAAATTTAAAAATAAGTTCTGATAATGGTTAGTAAAAAACATTATATAACTAGAAAATTGAACTAGTGGCTTAAAAAAAACTTTAATTTTTATTTTAACATTTTAATTTTTCAAGCATTATTTTTAACCCTGCGTTCGTCGCTAGGCAAATACGAACACAAACTGTCGCTCCTGGGTAAAAATTACCACATTTTTTCATGGCTCCTTTTCGGAACACAGGTATTTTTATTTTTAACTTTGGTATTTTATTTTGTTTATTTGAACAATGAGCTACAAATAAAAGGCCACTTTTATGGTAAATAAAGTATTTACTTATATTTAAGGCACACATATTAAAGAGATCCTAATTTTTCAGCTATTTTCTAAATAATCTTAAAAACATAACAATAATCTAATTTTTTTCTTAAGAAGTATGCAAAATGAGATAAGACTATCAAAATAGATGGAATAAACTTATAAACTGACACAAAAATAAATTGTCCTTTTATACTTAAAATTCTAGTGGTCGCTAACGGGGTATTTTTCACCCACACCTATTTTACACGTCCGATGCGCCCGAGCGCGTGGCGGTAAGTGACCGCCGCGCGGGGAGGGACTCTAATTTCAATCCCGAAACCCAAAGCGGCGAGTTGCCGAATTGCGCAGAAAAAAAGATACACGTGTTTTTATTACCTCTGTGGTATTTTTTTACCCGGTAGCGACGAACGCAGGGTTAAAGATTAAAAAATAATTGAAAATAAATACGTGTTTAAACTATGTATAAAATCCAGTAGTTTTAATTTTGTTTTTCCGTAAGCAACAACTTAATTTTTTTATCACTCTCCCTAGCAGTTATTTAATTTTTAAAAAATCATCTATGATAATCCTCGTTGCTACGGAACAGTGGTTGAGAATATATGTTTGTAAAGTCGTAAGTAAATAAACGACAGGAACTGAACCAAATGAATATGTTTATGAAATTTTTGTTTCAGGTATCAGAATGAGTTGCCAAAGAAGATAAAATCAAGAGGAAAAGATGCTCACTTAGTCCACGAAGAATTGGTACAACTAATGCAATGGAAACAAAAGGTGAGAAGATAATATGTATTTACTACAAACTACACTTTATATCTGACTCCTTTATTCACTTGTAGAAATCACTTTCTAATCTATATTAGCTATTGTTCATCATTTTTTACGAGAGAAAAAAACTTTTTTTTTTTGTTGTTTTAATTCAATGTGGTTTGTTTTGTATTAAGAAATGTAAATTTATAACATCAACTTATGCAAGCAACTTGCCAAAACATGTATGGAGATTTAGAATCAAGATCGCATGCGATATCATATTTCCTTGAGGTTGGACATCGCCGTGATGACCTGCTAGTTGTTGGGTATCTTAGTCTTTTGCCATTCAACTAAGAAAATCTCCAAAAATATGTGTTTTGATAAGTATGTCTTTTAGCAATATTGCACTTCCACAGACAATAAATATATTGATGCGAAATCGGAAACAAAAAACTATTAATCTAAAATGTAAGTTTAAAAAAAAAAATGTTTGTGGAGAATATTTCACGACTAGAGAAATATTGCCAGATAACCTAGAATCAAGCTACGACCTGTTTGTTTGTTTGTACATTAATTTTTTCCTTATATTTCATTACTTATAAACTACTTGGGTCAGAACCCTAATTGCTAGAATATGTTATATTGTTTGCTTAATCCGATCTACACAGGATATTTAAGCTTCAAGCAACCTAATTTTTTCAAGAAATATTTGCCCATAAAACATCCATCTACATAAGTACATTGAAATATTTTCCAAATAATGGAATATCAGCAACGGAGGTGAATGGGAGGTGGCCTAGTGGTGTCGCGGTCTTGGAGTCTAAAGATCCTATACTCGTATATTGTATATGTATGGAGAGAAGAGTTGTAGGTGGTAAGAGTGGTGTTTCCCTGTTGCAGCGGGGTAAGTCCTACCCGCAGCTGTCGTACCTGGTGAAGGTGAACACGCCGCGGGCCGTGATGACGGAGACCAAAAAGGCGTTCCGCAAGATGCCCAACATCGAGCAGGCCATCACGGCGCTCGTCAACCTCAAGGGCGTTGGCATCACCCTCGCCTCCGCGCTGCTGGCCGCCGCCGACCCCGACAACGCGCCCTTCATGGCCGACGAGTGCCTCAAGGCCATCCCCGAGATGGACGGCATCGACTACACCGCCAAGGAGTACCTCAACTTTGTGGTGCACATACGCAACACATGCGACAGGCTAAACAAAGTAAGTCCCCAACTATTTACATGGAACGAAATCGACAGCCATGAATTATTAGAGCACAGGGCCAATTTTAACACACATTTCATTTGTAATAGTAATAAAAATGATCTTTTGTACATACATAGAAAATGTCAATGTAAAAATATATTTTGCTAAATAAATGGTTAGAGTTTGTTTAGTGGAGTAGGCAGGAACAGA
>JAGVSP010002660.1:0-27597 GCA_022494985.1 Micrasema minimum
AAAAGGAAACAACAGCGAAATTATATATATATTTTTTCCCTACAGAGATGAGGTAGAATTTTTTCAAATTCAGGAATATGGATATTCGAGCGTTTACAGTTGGCTTATGACCTGTCATTGGCTAGGTCAAGTGGCCCACTTTATGTACTACAACATTCTCCATTCCGCTTATTAGCGAATATCCACACAAGGTAACATTTTTGATTTTGTATATATGTTACGAATCGAGAATCACCCACCAGCGAGTTGAAAGCTCCATCTATGCATTGATGTTGAAGTTAAGTATTTATTAGAAAATTACTTTATTTTTGTAATTAAGACTCTGAACGAGTTAAATTAAGTACTAGCCTGCAGATGACCTTGCAATTTATTTTACTTATATTTTTGACCAGGGATTTTGATTGGTGTTTGAAAATGTTACCTGTTGCTCGATCACAGATCACTATCGACGCGGTAAATAAGCGACGTGATAACGATTTCTTACCATGGATGTTTAACGTTTTCGCGATCACAATGGAACACGCGTTAAAAGTTATCGATCGGGATTATTAAACGAGCGCATCAAGTCGCGAGCCCTTTCCCGAGATATATATTCTTCGCACATATCTTCATTCAATCTTTCTCGAGTGCCGTATTGCATTTAGCCGGCATTCAGCAAGCCAAATATTGAGAAAAGCAGTCGACATAATAAACAATCCGACACGCGCGTTGATTTGACGTTTGACGTTTGGCCGCGATATCGCGTGCCGAGGCAACGTCGGCAATGCTCGGCTCGGCGAACGTGGTATGAACGTATGTTCATTGTGATCGGTCAAATCGTTAGCGTAAGCACGTGGTTAGCACGTTTTTAACTACGTCGATAGTTATCTGTGATTGAGCTCCTAGTGTGGATATTCGCTAATAAGCGGAATGGGGGATGTTATAGTTCATAAAGTGGCCACAATGACAGGTCATAAGCCCTGTAAACGCTCGAATATCCATATTCCTGAATTTGAAAAAATTCTACCCTATCTCTGTAGGGATATAAAATGAAATATTACCTACTCCCGTCTTGGGATAAAATCCAGATTTGTGTACAAGTATTTGAACACGCCCAAAATGTTGCGCAAAATAGTATGATAAACTCTTCGTCTCTGCTGGGATATCACTTCACTCTCTCAATTCATTTCTTTATTACTTTTTGGCTGTTTAAACTCGCGTTCGCACCTTCACTTCCAAAAAAGTTTAATTGATACACATAACATCTCCAATTATACCAACTGAAAGGCAAAAAACGATCGCCTCGACCAATGATTGATCACTATTTAGAAAGTGTTATTGAAAGGTATTTTTTAGAGCCTTCGTGCACACTGCAGTCGATATTAAGTGAAAATAAATATGGTGTCAACACTTTCCAACGGCTATCTTCATCTTCGTGACAAAGGTATCTTCAAGCTGTTAACCACTTGAAATATAACAAATTGAAATATCACGTTAGTTCGGTAAAAATTACCTGCTAAGTCTTCGATAGCTCCGATGTGACGAATTAACTGTTGGTTCTTGAATAAAAACTCCTTTTGTATAAGAATAAAACTGTGTTTTAAAGACTTTGATACAAATGAAGATATTTTAGACGCGAGGAAGATAAAACTATGGTTGGGATGTCGCTTCGGTCGAGTTGGAAGGGGCTATTCCCCCTCCAGCAGCTGTGATGGACAGGATGCTTTATTACCTACTACCATTGATTTATTTTATTAATACACTTAGATTTGAACTGAACCCAAAAAATGAATGCCGCTTCAACTCCGCCAAAACCTTCAACTCCACCAGACGCGTATTCAGTATTTCTTTAAACGCCGCGCCGGCCGAGTCGGACGTTCAGAAAACATTTCGAAATGTCTTCCTGTGTAATGAAACCGTGCGGATAAAATTAACAAAAATATGGTGTAACTTTCCACATGTAAGTGTTTATTTATATTTGTTTACATTGACTTAAAAATAATTTATTATTCAAAGAAAGTTTTCTTCTTAAATAATAGCCAACAGCCCGTCCACAAGAAAAAAAAGTCATTTTAGATGCATGGTTTAGATGCATTCATTCGTAAGGAACGGGTTAGTATTGTATACTGTTACTGTAACCCTATATATAGCCTTTTGCGGTGTGTGGGCGGATGCTTGCGGGCAGTCGAAGGGTTCTGATAGGTCGAACCGTGTAAGTGTATTGAGATGCGGAATCTTCGTGTCATTACTTTTTCTAAATAATTTACTCTGCAAGGCAGATCTAAGTGTATTATAAATCAATGCCTACTAAAGATAATTATAATATTGGATTGTGTAGGTGGTAATCCACAATTAACCCTGGAATCATTAATTACCATTCCTCATATATTTTTTTAGCCGTTCTTTCATCATCCATTCGCTCTACATGACCGAACCATCGTAACAGACCTTTCTTAATTATGTCGATAATGCATATCTCAGCCTTGCACTCTGCTCTAATTTCGACATTTGTACACCTATCATACATAGTCTTACCACACATTCGCCTCAGAGATCACATCACAAAAATCGAAAACCAAAAAAAAAGAGTAATTTTTCTCTCAAATGTTGAAATATTATTTGATCAGAAATATCAGTACGCTTGGTCAACGAATGTGATTTTCTATCGATAACCATAGAATCATGATAATCATGTCCACTACAATAATCGCACTGCTGGACTAATATCATGTACTTATACTTTCTAGAGCGTGATAGGGAGAGTGATTTTACACTGAATAACAAATTAATGTCTATTTTTCTTTAACCGTTATTATGTCTCAGCTAGCACGCCATCTTTACTGAAGGTTATCAGAACTGTGTCCCTATTCTCTTTGGTTATCACGCAGCTTTCCACAAGAAAAAACACAAGACTATCGCTTTAAACTATTATACTTGTATTCTTCACGATGAAAGAAGGATGGCGGTAGGGTTCAAAATCATATAATGATGATTGAATTAATATATTCTTAATTTAAAAAATTCGCACAAAAATATTTCACAAATCTTAAGCTGGCACTCACTGATCATCTTATCTTCATGTAATAAATTATCAAGATTCACTGCAATTGGCGTATTATTAATGCAGTGCCCTATATGCACTATCGGTTGCGTATAAGGGAAAGTAGTAGTAACAGATAGAAAGATAAAATTTTATCTGAAATTTGTAAAAAAACTACAATAGTTAAGAACGACAAATTAAAATATATTATTGATAATCTAACTGACAGAGAAACTCTGGACACGATTGTGGATTATCTAGGCGTTTACAGGGCTTATGAGCTGTGTTGTTGGCTGGGTTAAGTGGCCACTTGACGTATTACAACATTCCCCATTCCGCCCATCATCTGATAAAACTTTACATGACAAATTTTGAAACATCTATTAGTTGAGATTCAAAATTCATAGTACTGCTTGTTTTTTTAAATAATAAAACATATTAAAAAATAATAAGCCAAGATAACCATGATGCGAATTGAAAATTGGTTAAAAAAGAATTCGTTGATTGATTTGGCATTCAGACAAGTTTTTCACCAGTCGATGGAAGAACTGTACTCCCGAAACCAGGTAGTGTAGGTAAATTCTATTTCTTAACAATAAACCAATAGTAACACATTTAACATCGTTCTATTTAATCATAATAAAAAAGATTTAGTCCAAGTTTCAATATTTGAAGGTTATGCCGAAAGCTCCTTGTAACTTTTCGTTTGCTAGTAATAATATATTAGATATTATTGATATTTCAACAAAGACAGAGAAACTCTGGAAACGAATGTGGGTTATCTAGGCGTTTACAGGGCTTATGACCTGTCATTTGGCTGGGTTAAGTGGCCACTTGATGTATTACAACATTCCCCATTCCGCCCATCATCTGACAACCATGTATGACAAATTTTTGAAACTTGTATATATTATGTTGAGTTTGTACAGAAGAATCCACAAGCGAGTTGTGTTTTCGACAGATTTTAAATATTTTGAATATTCTTTCCCTAGAGTGGCATATGTTGAGAATATAGATAAGCATTTTTTGGGCAATCTAACTTTATTGGTGTAGGTAAGGTTCATCCGAAGAAGTTCACTAGAAGACGCCTGAAGATGTCTCTCCAACTTTTATTTGCTTTTTATTTTTACCAGTAAATATTTTTAACAACATTTTGAATTAATACAAATACTTGTAGACAAATATTAAATGTTGTTGTTAATAATTTATTAATTTAAATGTATCATTTTTTACTATAAAATAAAAATAATTGACCATGGTTTCATTTCGATAGCATTTTGCTTTGAATTAATGTTGATCTACTTTGTACCTAAGGTTAAAGATTGACATTATTTAGATTAACATAAATGAATTAAAATGATAATACAAAATGGTGATAATTCACTGCAGTTTATATTGAATGCACCAAGTATTATTAGGATAAGGTTAAAGTTTTTTCTTTGATCTTTAATTTATGTAAAAAAAATATGTAGATACAACTACTACTACTTTCCCTTATCCGCACCCAATGGTACACCAAGTGCCGTGTATATTGATTATTTTATTACCTCCTATAAGATGATACAAATAAATAAATAAAATAAAAATCAAGTGGATTGTATTTATGTCCGCCTCGTCTGTGGTGGTAGCGCGTTAGGCTGCCATGCATGAATTCGCGGGTTCGATTCCCAATGGAGGTCAAAACAATTTTTTTTTAAGAATGTGATTTTCACAAAAAAATGTGGGAGACCTTGGACTGGCACTGAAGCGTAAGACTGATCGTCCCGCCTTCATTTCAATAAATTATCAAGATTCACTGTACTTTGTGGTTAATAATAATTATTATTATTATGGATAATTTATATAGCGCCGTTTTCGTATAAATATTGAATTTATACGAAAAAAAAAAAAAACGGCTCGGGAAATTTAAAGTGAATGAAACTCACTCTGTGCGTAGAAAATACAATTATCAAAATGAATCAATCACATAGCAGTGCCCTATTCACCATTGAGTGTGGACAAGAAAAATGTAACAGTAATAGTTCCCTTAACAACATTTTGAACGTGTACAAATACTTGTAGACAAATTTATTTATTTATTTATTTATTCACGCCCATGGGGCTTTTTCAAAACAAATGTAAGTATCAGTACCAAAGCGACGCATGTACATCCATAATTTAACATAATAATACAGGCATACATAATATGATTTTAAGATAAAGCAAAAGAAAAACAATAAAATAAAATTATAATAATAACTATAGTAAAATTACAATAAAAACTATTTTAAAAAAAAACAAAAAATCTATGGACAGTCAATCGAACAGGGATCACTTTTCGGTGATACACAGTAATGTCATTAATATTGATTGTTATCTTATGGTACAGAGTGTGAAAATATTTATTTAAGGAAATATTTTGTAAGGTTATGTTTAAATCTGCATTTCATTGGTGTGAAAGATATCGATGGTATCACCTAGTTTGTTGCCAATAATTGCTAGCCTATTTCTTAAACTATGGTAATGCATGTTAGTATGGGTTTTTTCACTTTGGAACAACGCATTATACCTAGTAGCTCTCTGTGGAACTCGAAAATTTATCAATGCAATTAAAATCAACACAGTCAAAAAAAGATATAACAATTTTGTAGAGCAACATAAAATCAAATATGTCTCTTCGGTCACATAGCGATTTACTGGATTATACCCATGCTGGGCTGATATCAGATCAGTAATTTGTCTACAAGTATTTGTACACGTTCAAAATGTTGTTAAAAAAAGATTTACTGGTTAAAATATAAAAGCAAATAAAAATTGGAGAGACATCTTCAGGCGTCTTCTAGTAAGTAATTAACTTCGGAAAGAGCCTTACCTACACCAGTAAAAGTTTGATTGCCAAAAAATGCTTAACAATCTTTTCAACAGATGACACCAGCATAGAAATTTTCTGTAATGTGATGCGTGGAAGACGAGTTCAATATAAAGTACTTTCAAAAAATTATCTTATATGGTTCAGCTGATGGGCAGAATGGGGAATGTTGTAATACATCAAGTGGCCACTTAACCCAGCGAGTGACAGGTCATAAGCCCTGTAAACGCCTAGATAATCCACATTCGTTTCCAGAGTTTCTCTGTCTCTGCTGTAATAGTTTCCCGTCATTATGTAGGAAATGTGAAAAAAGACTTGACTTTTCCGTGGATATGGGAAATGGAATAAATAGGTACCACTCCCAATGATGCATTCGAAACTGCACTAATACACCAAGTGTGAGTTAATCTTGATATGGGTTACATGAACGCAAGATTGTGTTAAACAAACTGTAAATATTTTTTCCATGTTTCAAAAGTGCAGTTTTACACATTTGCAATGACAAATAATGACCTGTATCGCATGCATGTGACAGTTTCGTCAATCGATTCGTGTTTTCAATGACATTTTGTATTCGACTTCACAACTTCAATGACTGTCAACTAACCAACAAGAAACTTGTCGAATAGTCAATAAGCAATCTACCAAATTATGACCATGGTAAATTTTGTTGACTTAAGGAATAAGCATCTAATATAAATATATTCGCGACTTATTACGTGTATGTTTTGTCATCGAGTTATGCCTCGTTTTAAATGGGTGATATTTAGACGTTCTTTCCAATCTTCACTACGCACTATGCCTGCACTTAATCCTGATTTGTCCAAAAAGAACTGATTTAAAAAAAAAAATATTTATAAGACTAAGAAATATTCTTAAAATTGAACATTTATAAATGGTTTATTATTCAATTGTACAATCAATGTTACAGTATGGTATTATTTGGTGGGGTGGATCTTACAATAATGTTTTTAATTCAGTTAAAGTGGTGCAGAAATTAATTATTAAAGTTATATTAAAAAAACCATCAACATTCTCAACAGAATTACTCTTAAAAATGTTAGTGGGCCAACGATAGACCAAATCTATAAACAATATTCTATTTTGGAATTTTATAAAAAAAAAACAAAATAAAACACTTTGAATCTAATCTATCAATGAGATACCAAAATAATATCAAAATTCCAAAATTTCATCAAAATCATGTATTTTAATGAATTTTCCAATGAACTAAAAATGATTAATGTCTTTAAGAAATTTAAATTTAAACTAAAAAATACACATTTATTTCAAACAACTATAATCACTATTTTTTTAATTTACCTTAATGTTTATTTTGCATATCTAGTTGTTGTACTAGATTATTTTTTTTATTTACCTTACTATGACCTATACTACTTATATTATCCATATTTTAGCGTAACCTCCCTCACCAAGCACAAGAGCTTGTCTTTTTTATTGGTGAGGTATAGCGTTATGTTTATATTGTCTAATTATTGTGATATTAAGCTTTGTAAATTTGATTCAACAATGTATTAAATAAATAAATATAAATACAAAAAAAAAAAACAAAAAAAAAACACTAAATTACAATTCGACATCTCAACAGAGACAGTTTGGAAGGAAATATAAATATCTACGCGTTTACAGGGCTTATGACCTGTCATTGGTTAAGTGGCCACAACATTCCCCATTTCGCCTAGTATTTAATATCCACATCTGCAAATAATCAGAACTTGTATTTAAATACAGTTAGATGGCGCGACGCTTCACATGTGAAACCTCTCTGTCATCCATTGAGAATATTGCTAAGCATTTTAGATTGATTGCAAGTGAGTTTCTTACCGAATTATATCGCATACTAGAAAACGCCTGAAGATGACTCTTGAAATATTTTTTTTTATGCTTGTAACTTGTACCAGCTTATTTTGTAAGCCAATAAGTATTTGGACACACTCAAAATGTTGTTTATGAGAATACTACATTCATTTTTATATCTATACAGAGATCAAGTGATTTTTTTTAAAATTCGAGAGTATGGATATTCAAGCGTTTACAGGGCTTATGACCTGTTATTGGCTTGGGTGTTACAACATTCCCCATTCCGCTTATTAGCGAATATCCACACCAGGTAACATTTTTGATTCTTATATGTTCCATTCTCCAAACGCATCCACCATTGAGTTGCTAACGCCATCTATGTATTGACATTGAAGACCATAAGACCGCCACATTTCTGTCTTATGGAAACGCGCTTCTATCTGTTTCTTATGTCGAGATATAATTTTTTTAATATTATTATTTATATTATATTATAATGTGACTGTAGCTCAAACACAGATAACTATCGACGTAGTTAAAAGCGTGCTAATCACGTGCTAACGCTAACGATTTGAGCGATCATAATGACATACCGTTCGATACCGCGATCGCTGAGCCGAGAATTGACGATCTGAGCCGAGCGGAGCCGATCTACGCTATATCGCGGCCTTACGTCAAACGTCAAATCATCGCGCTTGTCGGATTTTTTATTATGACGACTGCTTTTCTCAATATTGGCTTGCCGAAAACCGGCTAAATTATAATAAAGATTGAATGAAGATTTGTGCGAATAAGATATATCTCGGGAAATGGCTCGCGACTAATATGCGCTCTTTTTAATAATCCCGATCGATAACTTTTAACGCGTGTTCCATTGTGATCGCGAAAACGTTAAACATCCATGGGTAAGAAATCGTTATCACGTCGCTTATTACCGAGTGGGTACTGATCTGTGATCGAGCAACTGGTCTACCAAACAACATAAATGTATTTACTACAAGAAAAAAACACATATGAAATGAATGCATACATTAATATTCATGTAAATTAGAATGCATCTTCAAATTTCATAGTTTTATTATGCCTTTAAGAGGAAAAGGATACATTATTTTATGCAGAAATCCTTGAATTTTAATTTCCTAATCAAAATTATCTATATCATAAAAATGACAAGCTAAGTAAATTCATTGTAGCAATAAAATATTTTGTGTATGTTACCTTCAAAATTATTATTGTTTAATTATTATTAAAAGTGTACATCACAGGGAAGTACGCGATTTTAATTGTTACAAGGATGAAAAATTACTAATTAATTTGTCGAAATTATGAAAACACCGAAAAATTATGTTAGAATAAATAATTTGAGATATAGATTGATATATATATATATTATAAGATTAACCATAACGTGTTTTCCTTAATGGGGTAGACAGAGAGGATAGAACAACGTACTGATCATCATCATCATCTTCATACATAGCATATGGATTCCACAAACTGCCACCAAGCCAAGCAATCGGCCGCCAGCTCCCGTGCCTCCTCCCAATTCAAGTCCACGTCCCGCAGCTCTGACGCAAACTGCCGGCAAATTGTCAACAGTGGACGTCCAGGACAAGATAGGCAAGCATGGTTAAGGCTCTCGGGAGGCATACGCAATGTATGGCCTAGCCAGCCGAAACGCCTTTTGCCGGATGACAGTAGATACCAAGGGTTGCTGTGTCCGTTGCCTCTCTTGTGTGTTCCTTACAAAGTCAAACCACCGCACACCTAATATTCTTCTTCGACACCTATTCTCAAAACTCAGAAGTCTGCTATTTTGCTTGATTTGCAGCCATGGAGGAGAACAGGTGTGATGCAGGCGTTAAAAAGGCGGCATTTTGTTTTAACTGAGAAAACATCCAATCTCCAGACAGCTGTCATACTGTCACACATGACATACATTTTTATCAATATTGATTTTTTAACTCATGCACGTGGAGTGCCAATTATTTAGCCCATCAATAATAACTACTACTAACTGTAACATAACTCACACATATTGACTTCGCATGACCGATCATCAGTCTATCAATTGATTATTTATCAAAATAATCAACTGCATTTTTTGACATTGTAATAAAAAAACTTTTTGTTGACTGTAAAGTCGGTTAACGGGCGATAATTTTACGTGATAACGTCATAAGAAAACATTGATGAAAAATAGCATACTTTTATGAATTAAATTGAATTATTATAACTAAATTATCATTATTTTGTACAATACAAAGCAGGAGCTAATTAAAATTACAATTTTTTTCCATTAATTATATTTTTTTGCACTCGTTAATTCAAATATTTGTTTATTTAAATTATACAAATTTATTACAAGTAACAATGTGCTATTAACAATTTATTTACAACTTATACGAGTATACATATTACATATATGATGATATGATGTTTAAGATCCTCCAACCTGTGTTATTTTGTGAAGGATAGGACGATGATAGGAAAAGTAGGAAATCAAGGGGATTGTTTCAAGTGTAATGTGCCTTGAAAAAGTCAAATCGATGGTTGTTCCTCTTACAGTTGTTGACTTATTAACATCTGAAACGCATTTGAGATTGTACGTATCTTTCATGTATTTGAGGAATGTGCTGCTGCTGTCTCCCTTCTACTCGGACGCATCGGCCGATGGAGTGGAAGAGAGATAGATGCGTCACAAACCGAACGCTCAGGCTGATCATGCCTCTCTATCGCTTGTTCCGCGCTCTCACTCACACACGTGACAATGAGTCATGCTTTTTCGTGTGTGCAGCCGGCGTTCATCGATGTATTAGACGTTATCACGTCAGTAAAATGAATTGACTAAAAGTCACTAAAAATTATCTTCAAATTTACGGTTTAAAAAGGAGGCTTTATGGCTCTCAGATACAACATTTACAAACGTATTATAAATCACGACAAAAGGTTCATTAGATCATTGAGGTGTGGTAAGGTCCAGAAAACACCTTCATGTCTGTAATTTTTAATAATAATACATTGTGAATCATTCCAAGTCCTCTTGATTTATCTATTTACTATATTTTAATTATGCGATAGCCTTTAACGCACATTAGGATTAGGATCCAGAGAATCTCTTACAAATTATTATGACAATAATAATAATCAGCGGAAGATGTTCATATTATTAATTATAATTTATTATTTATTAATGACATTGTAATAGCTGTGACTAAAATGTTTCGATGTTTTCGCAAGGTTAATATGGGCATTTCATTAAAATGTGAATCACTGATAGATGCTAATTATTTATACTGTTAAGATTTACCTTTTTATTTAAATTATTCTTTAGTATCGTACGTTTTAAACGTTCTAAGAGGAAACGCAGAAGGTGTTTTTAATGCATCATCATAATTATATCTCTTATCCGTACCAAATTCTGCACATGGTGTTGCTAATGTTGCAACGGTAGGTTGATAGACTGCACCAACAAAGAAAAAAAAAAATCAGGGATCCTTAATACTTAATGTATTTGTCATATTTACTTATGTATTTGTCATATTTGTCATATTTGTCATATCTGTCATATCTGTCATATTTGTCATATTTGTCATATCTGTCATATTTGTCATATTTGTCATATTTGTCATATTTGTCATATTTGTCATATCTGTCATATCTGTCATATTTGTCATATTTGTCATATTTGTCATATTTGTCATATTTGTCATATTTGTCATATCTGTCATATTTGTCATATTTGTCATATTTGTCATGTTTGTCATATTTGTCATATTTGTCATATTTGTCATATTTGTAGTCGGCGTTAGTCGGCTGTTTACTTTATTCGTATGTCTATGCTTAAAAATAGGGTGATTGAAATGAAATCGTAACCTATATAAATGGTTTTTGTGATAAATTAAATTAACAGTTTTTTAATATTTATTATTTCTATATTTATTTATTACATTTCACACTTAATATAATCACAATAATGGGATGGCGACTCAATCAGTAGAGACCCATGCCAATGATCTAGCCCCGACTCACTAGATATTCCGTGTCGAGTCAGGGCATTGTAGTATTATACATAACACATTGTAGTACTAAACATAATTGAATATTTACATAATTAGTATAATAGAACCAAGTTTGGATTTCACAAATTTAGAATTTACAAAACAATATTTTTGCAGGCATTTTCAATATATACGAGTACACGACCCATTAGACTTATCCAACTAACGACACCGACCCTGTACTTGGAGAAGTCGGTTAACAATTTGATTTGTGTGTCCATTTGGTTAAATATATCTTAGGTCCAATAAATGTGAAGTGGCGCTGCGCTAACGTTGTTTTTCTTTTAGGAAGTAAATAATTTATATTTGAGGCAAAGCGAGTGTTCATGTTTTGTTGTGTTCTGCACTTGTCAATACTCCAAAAATTCACTAAGCATGACTTAACATATAATTGCCGAACTGTAAGTACCTTAGCATCAGCAAATAATTGCTCGCTTGGATATGTATACGGACGTGTCAAGATTATTTTCAGTATAGTTTTATAGAGTAATCACTAGTGGATTAAGAATAGAGTATGCACAACCTCCCCAGCCTATAATTCCATATGTTGCTATAGACTGGAATAAAGAAAAATACACAGAACGAATAGTGCCATAGTCCAAAATATTTCTTAAATTATAAATTATATGTATTAGTTTGCGTAACCTACCGAAATTATCAATGAAGCTGCACTTGGTGTACCGATGCAGTGCCCTATGCACCTTTGGTTGCGGATAATAGAGAGTAGTAGGGTAAGTAGAATACCCATCAGGGTTTTAAACTAAAGTAGGTATTTAAATGTTTAAAATTCTTTTCCCACGTTGAAATCATTATCCATTCTAAATACCCTAAAAATAATTCCATGTCATAAGAACGCACTCTAAATTGATAATGTTAAGTTGAATCCCGCGGTAATGTATTCCACATTATGTACCTGTTGTAGTAAATAGGGTCATCGGTCTGTAATAACGATTACAAGGGCGCTACTTAAGGTATGTTTACACAGAGAATAACTGGATTAAGTAATCAGACATTATTGATATCCCAACAGAGACAGAGAAACTCTGGAAACGATTGTGGGTTATCTAGGCGTTTGCAGGGCTTACGACCTGTCATTGGCTGGGTTAAGTGGCCAAGAACTACCTGAGACTGTCAAACAAATAAACGGATTAAATGAATTCAGAAGGAGCCTAAGTAAAATACTAATGTAATACAGTAAAGTTTCTGAGCCATAAATTTTGGATACCACAATAATAACGTATTGCAGTTTACCTTATTCAACCAGGAATTTTTCGTTTTTATTTGGAAAGGTAACAAGAATAGAACCGCTTGCTGGAATATTCGTAAGAGATTTTATTTCTTATACTATATATATACGAAATTAAGATATTTGAAATCAGTGTATACCTATTAAAACATAAAAAGCATCTTTGTGATCTGTTTTAAATATTTAGATGAAAAAAAAAAAGTATTTTATTAGCTGTGAGAATTTTTTTTTATGGCAAAATAAAAATGTACAAACAAACAAAAAATCCAAGCACATACATAGCAAAATCCGGAGGTTTATAATAAGGTTTACAATAATAAGGAGGTTCCGGATTCGATTCCCGATGAGAACACACAAATTAAGAGTGATTTTTCTCAAGCCTGGGTGTTTGTGACGTTGTTTCCCTCTGCAATTGGGCCTCCTGGCCTGTTGAGGTGGTAAAATAAATAAAATAAAAATAAATCATCTTACCTACAATAAATTAAAACTACTAGTACTACTTTCCCTTATGCGCACCCAAAAGGGCGCTGCATTGGCACACCAAGTGCAGGGGCGTCTTGATCATTTTTTATTACATGAAGGAAGGATGATCAGTCTTGCGATTCAGTACCAGTCCAAGTGTATCACACGTGAAATATTAACACACTAACTAACTAACCATCACGCCATTTCCCCGTAGGGATAGGCAGAGAGGATAGAACGCCATACCACTCTGCCCTGAAAGACTTCCCTTGCTTCCTCTACATTCATTTATCTTCTCATGCATATACGCCGATTATTCCGACTTTTCATATGACCACTTTCAAGTACTTGACGTACTTGGTCAAGCCGTGTCTTTCTAGGGCTTCCACGGCTTCTGCATCCAGGCACACTTGCATTTAAACTTATTTTAGCCGTTCTTTCATCACTCATTCGCTCCACATTGTCAAACCATCGTAAAAAGTTCCCTCATTTTTAATTTTGTCGATAATGCTTATCTCTGCCTTGCACTCGGCTATAAATTTCGATAAACATTTGTAACATCATCGGAATTAATTTACATAGTGTACACTTACCACACATTCGCCTGAGAGATCGCATTTCAACAGCATTCAGTCTACTCTCATCTAATAATACTAAATACTTTATACGTACTACTTTCATCCTTCTTTTTCCAACACCACGCTTCACTACCATACATAAGGGTTGGTACCAGAACTCCGTTATGTACTGCCAATTTTGCTTCTTTCGATAAGTTCTTATTTGCCACTATCGATTTCAAGGCACCATTAACTCTGTTTCCGCCACTAACCCTTCTCTCAATGTCCTTATCCACATTTCCGTCTCTTGTAAACATACTTACTTACCAGAGCTACAAATTCTCAACAAGGGCAGGATAAAGATGAAGGACCACCAGGAAGGGCGAATATCCTGGAAAGCATTTTTAAAATCATTGGAATTAATTATCCTAGTGTAAACGTGCCGTGATTCTCGACACACTGCCCTGGCTGTGAGAGGATTCCTAAGCTCCAGGCTTTAGGCTTCAGGCCCCCCCAGCACCACCCAGGGCACCTAGCCTAGAAGGTTGCGATCGTTTTGATAATGTATAAGTGCATTGTGCATGCTGTGGTAAGTGTAACGAGGACTTGTTTTATTTTTAAGTAAACCAGATTATGTATGATGAATTTTTAGAGTATTTAGTTTTGCGTTGGTAGTGTGAAGCTAACCTAACGCTATACATTCAGGGTGATTCCGCCACGATGAGACTCTCTGGTAACTTCGTCCGAACGAGGATCGGAAAATGGAAGAGGACTTACCAGAGCTGGATCAACAAGGCGGGATATCAATACTGGACCACATTTATTTATCTTTAAATATGATGGGAAGGGCGAAAGTATCCTGGAATACCTGGAACACCACGTCGAACTGGCGCGGCGGGACACAAACGAGGGGCACAGCACACTTTACTCACTTTTAGTCGAGGGGTTTCGGGAGTTGGAATCTGGGAAGCTTGGAGATGGATGGCGAGTACCACGAGGGTATTTTGGTCGATAGAACGAAGGAAGATCAGGTTTACGAGAAGGACGGATGTTGCGAGGTCAATGTTGCTGCGCTGAGCGAATATTCGAGACTGAATTTTAGTTGGATAACAGGTGACAAAACGGAATGGAATGTGGTGAAGGTAGGCAATACATTTAGGGAGGAATTCGAACTACCTATACCAGAGAGTATCAACGATGGCAAAACCACAGGGAGAAGGTGATTGGATGGAAGATGGAAGAACAAAATTCACTATAAATCAATTTATGTGTCAATATTATAATAAATAAATAAAATAACAATAAAGACGGAATCACGGATTTTATACTGAACTACCCTTAAGTAATTTTTTTCAATATGATGGAGGACAAGTCTACCACTATTTCGGTACTCGATTGCCAAGGAAGTGGCATCAAGGGACATCAGGTATCAGTACCCTGTACCTTTATTTATACCTGACGTGACCAGAGACCATGACTTCCTGTACCTATATTACTATAGTCAGGTACCTTACATGGTGTTACAAAACTCGGAGTCCAACCCTAAAACTGGTGAATCTACATATCTACTTCATATTTGGAGTGGAATGTGTAATATGAATTTTGAATCTAGGTTGAAAAAACATATTTTTTTCTTCTCATACTCATAATAGCTTTCATAAGTACCACATATTAAGTAAAATTGCAGTAGTTCTTATTTAAATTCGGTTTTTGCTATTGTTTTATTTATGGATAGTATCAATTTGACCAAATAAATGATATTTGATAACAATTGGGTTCATTCGGATTTTTTATTTCAAAAAATTGATTGAAAAATAACAATATCAAGGGAACTTTTTTTTTATTTTTACGATGTCATATGAATTTTCTAGCGCGGTTTGAAATAGCGCTTTTTCAAATCGCTCGCAAAATCCTCCATTTGGCGCGCATGGGGTGTGACGTCACATCAATATGGGCGCTGACTTTGTAATGAATTTCCCGCCTTTCATGGTGAACGGGTATGACGTCATTAGCCAATAACGGGCGTTAAAAGTCACTTGTAATTTCGTGTTTTTAAAACATAAATTTTATAAATGAAAACAACATTTTTGATCATTGTGTTTTATATCGTTGGAATTGTAAAAATATACTTTAAATATTTATAACGTTTTCAAGGATATTCATGCTATCGGGAACAACCCAATTACCAAAAATTTAACTAACTAACTAACTAACTAACCATCACGCCATTTCCCCGAAGGGGTAGGCAGAGAGGATAGAACGCCACACCACTCTGTCCTGGCACACTTCTCTTGCTTCCTCCACATTCATACATCTTCTCATGCACGCACGTCGATTATTCCGACTTCTTACATGCCCACTTGTTTTACTTGATCATGCCGTGTCTTTCTCGGCCTTCCTCGATTTCTACATCCGGGCACAGTCGCATCATATATTTTTTTATCAAATCAAATAAAAAAATTTATCGGAAAAAAAAAACAACTTCGTACTCAATTTTCTCGAAAACTATGGGTCAAATCAAAAAGTTTTATTTCACAAAATCGACTCCAAATATATTGTAGATTCACAGTTGTATTCTTCTAGTTAGGTGTGTACCTTTATCTATCTACATAGTTATCTACTTAACCCTAAGTGTAATCCACCAGTTAACGATGACTGCATTAATCACTATACTCGTACAAAACAACATGGGAATTAGGGAATATTCTTCATCATGATACCACATCATTTTATGGCGACATTTTGTGCGCGTTTTATACTAGGTCCCAAACTCCTAATTATTGATTTTTTTAATACACTTAGATTTGAACTGAACCCAAAAAATGAATGACACTTCAACTCCGGCAAAACCTCCAACTCCGCCAGACGCGTATTCAGTATTTTTCTTTAACCGCCGGCCGAGTCGGACGTTCAGAAAACATTCCGAAATGCCTTCCTGTGTAGTGAAACCGTGTTAAAACCGTAAGGATAAAATTAACAAAAAAGATGGTGTAACTTTCCACATGTAAGTATTTATTTATATTTTTTTATAATTATTATTCAAAGAAAGTTTTCTTCTTAAATAATAGCCAACAGCCCGTCCACAAGAAAAAAAAGTCATTTTAGATGCATGGTGAAATTCATGAACGCTCCTCGTAGGAACGGGTTAGTATTGTATACTGTTACTGTAACCCTATAAATAGCCCATACCTTTTGCTGTGTGTGGGCGGATGCTTGCCGTCAGTCGAAGGGCTCTGATAGGTCGACCCGTGTCAGTGTATTGAGGTGCGGAATCTTCGTGTCATTACTTTTTCTAAATAATTTACTCTGCAAGGCAGATCTAAGTGTATTATAAATCAATGCTCGTAATAGATCAAACACGATAGTCTCAATCTTCGAACAAGAATTCACTAGAATTGGCGTTTCCATACAAATTTTCTGAAAAGATACGCATCCTAGGGTTGATATCATAACACCACTTATTATCATTACCGTCTAAAGACTCCAGCACTTAGGCCAATACACGAAACGTGTGATGTAGATGTCTAGTGATGACGCAGATGCCAATTGATGACGTAGTGAGTGACGTAGTGAGTAACTAGACACGGAAGTATTTTTCAAGTATGGAAAGTCACTTCTCTGAAATTCTTGTTCGAAGGGTGTACGCATTTACTTAGATAATAGTCTTAGGTTATGTGATTAATTTGAATTAATTTAAATATTGTTTGAAAACACCAAAATAATGCTACTCTTGGGGGCTGTTAGTCCTTAAGATTTTAAAATTTATATTATAAGTGTGTTCAAATCTTTGTAATTGGATTTATCTGTGACGGACTTGCATCACCATTATCCTTTCAGAGCTTCTATGTATCTGTTTATCAATAATAATTAATTTAATTTTATTTTTTATTTTCAGTTAGACGGTTGGGGGGCAAATCATCCAAAGTCAAAATCCGAAATAACGTAAGTTTTTTTTTTTTTTTTTTGCTTCATGTTTTTTTGTTAGTATGTTCGTAATTTTACCAAAAATAGATGTACGCGTTTGTAAATATGTATACAAGGGGAAAATCAGTGAATCTACTTCAAATTTGGAGCATATTTTATAGATTTTTTTCAAATTGAGTAAGAAAACAATTGTTATCAAATATAATTTTTTTAGTCAAATTGATACTATCCATTAAGAAAACAAAAACGAAAATTTTATTGTAATGGGAATTTGTGCATATTTACGTTTTCTAAGGTACTTTTGAAAGCTTTAACAATAATAATTTTCAAAGCTCAGATTCAAAAGTCATATTACACATTCGTCTTCAATTAATCGACTTCAAATTAATTCGACTTCAAATCGTGTGACAGGTCATAAGCCCATGTTAACGCCTAGATATCCATATTCCCTTCCAATTTCTCGTCTCTGTTGAGATGTCAAATTGTAATTATATTAGCCCGTAATGGGTGAAATCCAGTTTTTGTCTACAAGTATTTGGACACACTCAAAATGTTGTTTATAAAAATTTTCTTTTGAAAATAAATTTTGAAAAAATATGATGTAGATTCACCAGATTTTGGGTTGTACTACGAGTTTTGTTACTTCCATAAAATCAACGTTGTTCCTTTCAGTGTCACGCTTGGGCGCCAGTCTAAGGTATCACATATGAAGTATTTTTATGCAATAAACCGCATAATAATAAACAATTACTATTAACAAAATAAAACAGCACTTCCGTAAAAAATTTCAAAATACGGAAACTTTAAATATGCAATGATTTTAGCAATGATATTTACATGAATGCCATCAACAACTGTTAGCATCTTAAATGACGATAATATTTTACTAATTACAACTATAGTTAATAACAGCCTCCGGTTAGTAAAATAATCAAGATCTAGGTAGCGATTATAAATAAATAAATTCTACAGGGCTAACTTCCATGGTAGATAAAAGCATAACAAATTTACATCGTGGACAATAATTATTTTAAAATTTTTTTCTCTAACTCATGTGTTTTGTTTTCTAAACATTTTTTATAAATTTTTGTCTTATGCAATATTTATGTCATGAAGATGCCCGTAACAGGGCGAAAACGCTTATATTGGTGAAATTAATATACGTGGAAGTTTACCAAAATTGGCAGTACACAACGGAGTTCTGGTACCAACCCTTATGTTTGGTAGTGAAGCGTGGTGTTGGAAAAACAAGGATGAAAGTAGACTGAATGCTGTTGAAATGCGATCTATGTGTGGTAAGACCATGTATGATAGGTGATACAAATGTCGAAATTAGAGCAGAGTGCAATAAGCATTATCGACAACATTAAGAAAGGGCTTTTACGATGGTTTGGTCATGTGGAGCGAATCAGTAATAAAAGAACGGCTAAAAGAAGTTTAAATGCAAGTGTGCCTGGATATAGAAGCCGCGGAAGGCCGAGAAAGACATGGCATGACCAAGTACGTCAAGTACTTGAAAGTGGACATGTGAAAAGTCGCAATAACCGGCGTATGTGCATGAGAAGATGTATGAATGTGGAGGAAGCAAAGGAAGTCTGTCAGGACAGAGTGGTATGGCGTTCTATCCTCTCTGCCTACCCCTAAAGAGAAAATGGCGTGATGTTAGTTAGTTAGTTAGTTTAGGAAGTGTACCAAGTACCTAGATTATTTCACTTTTAATTTGTTTAAAATTAATTGATTCGTAATGTAAATAAAAAATGTGTTTTTTATGTATCTATTCGAAGTGATTGGTGTTTTCAGTACCGTATGGACTATCAGGTGCGGATTAGAGAAAAATTAATACTTAGTAGAATTAAATTTGTAATTATTTGTTAGTTACATCACTATATTAGTTTTTTAAATAAATAAATAATGTTTAAGCGCATTTTACAGGATATTAGTTTTACTACGAGTTACACTAAAGTCTCAAATTTTTATAATAAATGTGTTAGAATGTTTTTATCGACCGTGCAAGGTAACTCCGTAGAATCATATTGGTAATCGCTACCCTGAGACCATGAGAGTACTAGACGTTTATGTCGATTGGACGATTATTTACATAAATTACCGTTTAAATAAGATTAAAATCGATATGTTTCAAGGAATAAGTTTGCCCAGGGATGGGAAACAAGGAAATTATATACAAGGTTAATATTTGCTTATTTTATAAATATAATCTACATTGGGTATGTAAAATCTTTTGAAGGTTCCACCGTACACACATAAAATGCATAAAATAAACAAGATAAGCACGTAATGGATAAATTAAAAACATATCTGCAATATCATGATATTTACAAAAATATTTAAATTAATAATTACTTTATTTTTAATCTACCCATTTATTTTGCAAGGACCGTCCAGGAATTCTGATGATTTTTTAAATTAATAAAAATATTGCAAATAATAATCTTGAAACGTTACACAGTGAACGCGAATTCCAAAAAATTGGTAGCCTTTTTGATTATCATACATATTTCCACGTTTATCATGTTTTGTGAGAATAGAATTTATGTATGAAAATGTTAATATTTGAATAGAATTTAGCTTGCAATATGTTTGATTTGTTACTGACTGTACAAAAAGTGCAAAATTTTCTCAAAATATGATAATTTTCACGGTTTTAAGCCCGGGTTTAAAAATTAAGTCCGCGTGAGTCGCGCCATAATGTTCACTATAAATACTACGTATGCCTCCCGAGAGCCTTAAACCATGCTTGCCTATTTTACGAAGCATCAAGTTCTCAGCGTCCTGGTCGTCCACTGTTGACAATTCGTCGACAGTTTGCGTCAGAGCTGCGGGACGTGGACTTGACTTGGGAGGATGCACGGGAGCTGGCAGCCGATCGCTTTGCCTGGAGGCGGTGTGTGGATTCCATATGCTCCCACATAGGGAGCGGATACGGTATGATGATGATGATGATAATACGGAAATATTTTTTGTGTAATTAATATTTGACATTTTTCTGTGAAAAATAGAAGAATTAAAATTCAAATAATTCCTCCTTAAAAAAAATTCTTTAAAAAATGGAGCTTATAAAAACGGATTGACCGCACGAATGTTTTAAAAGCACCCTTCTCCTAAGCGCACAAAAAAGGTCGTACCGAATATATAGTTGATGCGTAGAACCAGAGAAGTGGCTATGTACTTTTTTTCTATTTTAGGCGCTACTTACATCAAAACTTGGCTTGAAATTATAGACGCACCCTACCATATAATGACCTGTTTTGGTGGGAATTTGCGATTGCGATATTTAAAAAAATTAATTACGGACATAAAAAATTCGTACATCAGACAAAAAATAATATATATTTAAAAAAAATGTCCCATAGCCCCGTTGCGCGATTGCAAACGACTATGGATTAGTCATTTAAACCAGCCAATTATAACAGGTTATTAGCTCTGTAAACGTCTATTAATTAATTTAGATTCTGTTTGAATTAAATTAATCACTAGCAATCGCCTGCAGATGACTCTGCGATTTTACTTATATTTAGACCAGAAATTTTATATTACAACATTTTGAGTGTGTTCAAATACTTGTACACACTCAATATTGTTGTAAATAATAAATCATCTCAGTGTTTTTAAGATCGCTAACCAATATTTGCCAACCCATGTTTGATTGCAATTACTAAATAACATGCAATACGCCGATATTTTTATGCGGGTAATAAATATCAGATAAATATTGTACATTTTATTTACTATTCGCTCTGGAAAGGTGAAGGATTGTTTGGTTAGCGAAAAAATCAGTGTACACATCGGCGGCTATATAAATACCAAAATGAAGAATGAAGCACGTATGTAATAATTAAGTAGATTAAAGTATGAGAGAGATAAACACAGGTGGCAATGAATGGATGATATTATTTACCTCTTCTACCACTGCAAAACGTACTAATTCCATTTCGCTAATTTTTTACTAAGGGTAAAAAACTTCTTCAGTATTAGCTCAATCACAGATTAATGTCGACGTACTTAAAAACGTGCTAAGCATTTGACCGATCACAATGAACGTACGTTCATATCACGCACCATAGATGAATGGCATACTTTGACAAAATGTTTCGTTTTATTGCTTTCTCAAATTGATTTAAAGCAAATAAATGGCATGATAAATTGTGCACAAACAATTAAAACTTTATAAAACTAAAATTATTTTACTTTACTTACAATTTTTGGCGTATTTTTCCATATTTAAAGCGGTAATTAATAATCCCGATCGATAACTTTTAACGGATGTTCCATTGTGATATATAAAAAGTTCGGGGTGATGGTGAGAAATCGTTCAAACGTCGCTTATTTTCTGCATAAATAATATTTGATAAGTGCAAATTTTGATCATTGAATACTCGCGAAAACGTTAAACATCCCTATTATGCTCAATTGTAGATCACTACCGACTCGGTAATAAGCGACGTGATAACTTTTTTCTTACCCATGGATGTTTAACGTTTTCGCGATCACAATGGAACACGCATCTTAAAAGTTATCGATCGGGTCAATTAAACAGTCGCGAGCATTTCCCGAGATATATCTTATTCGCACATATATTCACTTCAATCTTTATTAGTAATTTAGCCTTTTTCGGCAAGCCAAATATTGAGAAAAGCAGTCGACATAATAAAAAATCCGACAAGCGCGTTGATTTAACGTTTGACGTACGGCCGCGATATTTGCATCGGCCCCGCTCGGCTATGCTCGGCTCGGCGAACACGTTGCCGAACCGATACCCAATCGAACTGTGATCGGTCAAATCGTTAGGGCGTGTCACGTGGTTAGCACGTTTTTAACTACGTCGAATAGTTATCTGTGATTACCGCAGCAAATGCTGAGAAAATCGTTATCACGTCGCTTACTAGCACGTCGATAGTCATCTGTGATTGAGCTACTGGTAGACCTAAAGGTATGTATTATTCTCATTCGATGCTGCTTCTTGGGATATCGACTCTCACTGTCCCTGGCCATCTCAATGAAGGTCGTCCGCCGAAGTCGGCGGCCAGGTGGATAATACATGCATCATGGATTTAACTATTCTACAGCCGTCCATTCTCTGAACGTGTTCATGCCATTTTCTTCCAATTTGTCTTGACTCTTCCATCCCGGACTTGGCAAATTTTTTTGCTTCTTTTTGGGCGTTTCTAATCCTGTCCCTCAGAGTTTTCCTTAGAATTTTCATCTCCAAGACTCTCAGAATGCATTTGGTCTTAAGTGTTTCCTCCCTAGTTTCAATTCCATATAACATGTCATTTTGCGAACAGGTTTTGCAAAAATTTATGCAAAAAAAAAAGCAGCTAAAACACAATCAAAATCTAAAAATTCAAACAATCAAAAAAAAAAAACCGTTTATTAAGTTCAATGTATTGAACTGAGTCATCCATATGGCATTGTTATCTGAAAATACAATTATCCTTTTATTTGATATTACAACAGTGGACATGAGAAATAATGGAAACTAATCGTGGGTTATCAAGCGTTTACAGGGCTTATGACCTGTCATTACGGCTGGGTTAAGTGGCCAGATGAGATGACACCGTCATAGAAAAAAGTGTAAAGCGGTAGCTCCACGCCCACGATTTCAATACATAGTAGTTCCAAAATTTGTCATATATGGTTATCAGATGATGGGCGGAATGGGGAATGTTACAACAGTACGTCAAGTGGCCACTTAACCCAGCCAATGACAGGTCATAGGCCCTGTAAACGCCTAGATAACCCACATTCGTTTCCAGAGTTTCTCTGTCTCTGTTGGATATCAATCATATCTGAAATCAGCCCAGCATGGGTAAAATCCAGTAAATTGTCTACAAGTATTTGTATTCATTTCAAAAAATGTTGTTTAAAAAAATAATTATTTTATTTTGCTTCTTCAAAAACTCTCTTTTTTTCCATTTTATTAGTAACAATATACCTCAAAATAAAACATCATCATCATCATAGCATATTCGCTCCCTTTGTGGAGCATATGGAAACCACAAACTGCCTCCAGGCCAGCGGTCGGCCGCCAGCTGCATCCTCCCGAGTCAAGTCCACGTCCCGCAGCTCTGACGCAAACTGCCGGCGAATTGTCAACAGTGGACGTGCAGGACGCCGAGAGCCTGATGCCTTGGAAAATAGGCAAGCATGGTGGCGGGCTCGTAGAATATGGCCTAGCCAGCCGAAACGCCTTCGCCGGATGACAGTACATACCAAGTTCGGGGTGATTACAAAGTCAAATCACCACTATTTTCTGCATAGATAATATTTTACAAGTGCAAATTTTGATCATTGATACTCGGTATCTGTGTCAGATAGTCTATTGGCACACTTACATGTTCCCTGGGGCGTCATGCGAATAGCGAATACGCCTCATTTTAGCTCAACAGCGAGTAATACTGTGTCGGCTTATCATAATATAATAAGACAAACAATCGCCGCTCATTAAAATATTACTGAATCATGATTCAAAGTCATTTGAAACAATCATTACCATTAGAATTATTAAAAAATAATGAGATAAAAGGGTTTTAGATTGAGGCCAAGTTTTACAAGAGTCTGCTTTACTTTTTTTTGCTGAAACAAAAATTTTTGATGTTTATAGTGTATATAACAGCATATTATGATGTTTATAATAAAGATTTAAATTAAAAAGTAATATCGTTCACGTATTGGATTTTTTAATAAGGCCAAGGTTTTCAAGGCTTGCTGCTTTTGATTATTTTCAACATTAATCTTTGCATCTACAGGTTTTACTTTTTTTTTATTATTTGGTATTTATTTTTCTTTATTTGTGATCTCAACGCCTATTTTATTTTTAATTAAAAAAATACTAATGCTCCGTTTTTTATTTTTGCTGTCCTCCTCGTGGTATAGCGCGTTATGCTGCCATGCATGAGGTCAGGGGTTCGATTCCCGATCCCAATCAGTATCGTACGAAATATTTATTTGAATGATATATTTATAAAAATACTTGGTACACATCTATTAATTGGACCAGTTAGCGCTTTCACCCTGTTACGGGCATCTTCACACTGGTATAATAAGTATTTTTAATTTACTTTATTATAGCCAAGTATTTTTATTTCACTTTTATTAGTTATATTTAAATCATTTAATCATGGAATTCCACCAAAAAAAATATATACAAAAATTTATTTGAATTTGTTTTTCACAAAAAAGTATTTCATATGTGATACCTAGGACTGGCGCTGAAGCGTAAGACTGATCGTCTTGCCTTCAAGTGACAAAAATTATCAAGATTTGCTGCACTTGGGGTTCCAATCGGAACGCATACAGTGGAGGTGTTTAAGCGAGTGGGTGGCTTGAACGTCAGGCAACTGTTCGGCAAGGCACTACTCGTTCACACACATAAATATGGTGGGACAAGGGATGACACGAAATATGAAATAAAAACCAAAAGTAAACTATTATTGGAACTATCGAAAATGACAACGTCTTTTGGACAAAAAAGCCACGTCTTCCTATCTCCAAAATATATAACACTCAGATATTATTGATATCTCAACAGAGACAGAGAAACTCTGGAAACGAATGTGGGTTATCTAGGCGTTTACAGGGCTTATGACCTGTCATTGGCTGGGTTAAGTGGCCACTTGATGTATTACAACATTCCCCATTCCGCCCATCATCTGGCAAAAACCATGTATGACAAAATTTTTGAAACTTGTATATATGTTGAGTTTGTACAGAAGATCCACACGCGAGTTGTGTTTTCGACAGATTTTAATATTTTTAATATTTTTTTCCGGCAGATATGGATATCAAATGCTAGGTGAAATGGGGGATGTTGTAATACACCAAGTGGCCCCTTAACCCAGCCAAAATGACAGGTCATAAGCCCTGTAAACGCCTAGATATCCATATTCCCTTGCAAATTTCTCTTTTCTGTTGAGATGTCAAATTGTATATATATATATAGTTCGCAGCATTGTTAATTGTAGGTACCTAACGCATTGTTTTTTTTTATTTATTTTATTTTTATTTTATTTTTAATTTTTTTTTTATTTATAAAAATAACATTACATAGGAAAAAAAAAATTAACAATTCTTTTTCTTTTTCAATCTAATGCTCCCTAGGAGTTTTAACAATAAACTCATTTAGGGGCGAATAAAAAACACATATTCATTTTATTCTAATACGCACTGACATCACTTAGATCACAAAATAAACACAATATATACAAAGAACAGAACCAATCCAATGAAAACATAAAACCTAAAGAAACAATAAAGTGAATTATAACAGTAACAGCAAAACCATATATTATTAATGTTCGCGTAGCAGTAATATAGACATATTCAATGATCAATTTCCAACTTTTGCGAATAACCTCTTCAGATTCAACTTTAACTAATTTGTACATCTTATTAACTTTATAGATAAAAGAACAATTACCTACTAAGAATATTATGTAATTCTGTAATTGATGATACACGTAGAATGTGTCTTATTATGTTGTATTATAATATGGTATATGTTGTTATCTTTGTAGAATTACTTCAATAAATAAATAAATATCGACGCAAGTAGAAAAGGTATCATTCAAAATACTTATTAAAATAATATTTTTTCAAATCAGAGGTCCTGTTTCGATAGTTAGATACAGGGATCTTAAACATGTCAGGTAACAAATTAAATTCGGAAAATGCTATGTATTTTAGGGATCTTGTACCGAATTTGGTTGTATTTGCTGGTTCTAAATGTATTTTTGTTGCGTGAACGGGTGTTGTGCTGATGAACGTCTCTATTAAAAGTGGTCTCGATGTTTGCGTGCATTGAATAAAAAATTGTATGTAATATTGAATTAGATTTCGTATTTTTTTTTTGTTTTATTGTTCTTCTTTTAATGTATCATACTCAAAATGAGTCGAAGGTCTTGAAAAATATATAAAATATATATTTTTATAAATAAGTATGGCCGTATAAGTACCTACCTTCGAACGAGTAACCTAGTGCGCGGTACTGGGAGTATAAAATTTATGGGTTATCCAAGGCGCTTCTGCTTACCTCAAACCAGTTTGATACTAGTCGCTTAATTTAACCAAGTTTTTTTGCAATAGAAAGTCGCTCTTATACCGATTGACCATGACGGAGTCAACACACTGTAAGTATATCGGAATATGAGAGGAAAAGCTACGTAACTTTAATGATTTTTTTGGATATTTTTATTTATTATTTATTTTATATACGGAAAAAATCCATTTTAAAAAAAAATAAATAAGCATAACAAGCATGAAAATATAGGAACAGAACATTAAATTGGTGAAGCTTAGATAGTTAGAATAAAATGTGGACACACTCAAGACAGGATCGGGTCTACTTCAGTGAATGTTTGAATCTTGATAGACTTACACCGAAGAAGTCCAGATCCCGTCTTGAGTTTACAATACGACACAATCGAGACAATGGGGCATGAAAACCATGGTGTCTAAGGAACAGCACGTCATTATTTCTCAACCTGCGGACTGGGAACACCAAAAAGTCACTTGAGTCAGTAAAGATGGTGCATCTATCATGCCATTTAGCAATTTAAATATGACTGTTTATTAAAGTTCGTAAGTTTTCATGGCTTTCAGAATACATTTTATATTTTTTCTTGGTAGTTGTTTATTTATTT